>JAJOOO010001884.1:0-30911 GCA_029582685.1 Solanum piurae
CATCCCCATATCGGTGCTCAATACTACTCCCAAAATATACTTAGCTCATATGTTTGTAAAAACAAAACTCTTTCTTTGAATTGAGATAATTACTCAAAACTTAGCTTAAAAGCTCTCTTGGAATCGATGTTCCCTTTCTTGCTCAAATGTAAAAACATTTATAAACTCTTTAAGAATACTTAGTCCCCTTATAGCTTTTTGAGAGATGAACTCAACTCTTTACTCTTTGCTTAACTTGAAACTTGAGCCTAAAAATGAAGTTTAAACGTTTATTAAAGACTCTTGAAAACTTTAAGAAACTTTACTTTGACTTGCTTCTTAACTTCTAGACTTGACTTTGATCTTAACTTTCCTTGAATTGGATTATGGATTCAAGGTTCATGATCTCATGCTTATGGATGATTTCATGATGTTTAGATGTACCTTAGAGTGTTGGAATCAACTAGAAAACATAGGTACATCGCTTAGGAACAAGTACGAAAAGGTGGGGAACGAATGGGGAGAACTGGCGTCCCCTGGCGCTCTGAGAGGCGCGGGGAGACAGCCCTCAACATTCAGAGGCTAGGTTGGGGCGTGCTGGCTGGCGCGGCGCCCCAAGGGTGAAGATTCAGAGCCCCTTTTTGGGGGGCGCTGGCTGGCGCGACGCCCCACCCTTTCACCAGGTGAACTCCGACTTTTCTCCTTCGTTTTTCATATCTAAACCCTTCAAACTTCCATGGTCCTTTCCCCAATCACTTAGGATCAATAGTACCCTCAATAAACAAAAAATCTAACTCGAAAAACAGCCCAGAAACATGAATCAAATCAACCCTCAAGCATCAACAACTCAACCAACAAGAATTTTGACAATTGTTCTTCAAGAACTTCACTTCTTAACATGTAAACAACTCCAAATCGCTGAATTTAAACAAGTTGGTGTGTGGGTGAACTAACCCAACACAAAAAATATCTCACATACCTTAATAGGGATCACCCCCGATGAATTCCACTCGCAAGCTTGGATGATCTTGACGAATTCTTGCCTTTTTTCTCCCGTTCTTTCTTCCTTTCTCTCTTCTCCAAGCCCTAAACGTTCTTTAATTTTTCAAAACTGATTTAGGTTCTGTTTTTTCCCCAATAAACCCTTAAAGACGAATTAGGAAAAATAATTAGGGAAAAGACCACTTTGCCCTTCCCTAAATCCGGATTGGGACTTTCCTCAATCCAACAGCCCAACTTCCAAAAGGCATATCTCACTCATACAAAGTCGAAATCATGCAAACTCGGCGGCGTTGGAAAGCTCTTCCCAAGGGCTTTCCAACCATATCAATAACTACTCCTAAATCATACTGATCTAGGAGTTATGGTCGTTTTAAAATGACCAAAACTCACTTTCTTAACTTAGACAAAAATTTCCAGATTTCCACATGCTTTTCAAAAATTATTATTTTCAGATTTTAAACTCTTCCTAGTCATTTCTAGGTGTGAGATGTTGCAAATTCTTTCTATTTTTAGCTCTTTCAAATAGCGAGGTGTTACATATTCTTTAATTCTTGTGTTATGGCATTATAATTATAATTGATTAGATTAATTAAAGTAGAAGACAAAATAATGTACGAAACATTATAAATTAGAAATAATGTTATGGCATTGTATTTATTTTTCTCCTTCAATTTACTTAATGTATTTACATCTTCAAAAAATAAATTAGTTACATCATTTAAAAAAAAAATAGCTACTTCTATTAATGTATGATGAGTTTGATAATACTTGAATATTGTATGCAATATGCTCAGATATTCATATTGTCAATTGTCTAAATTCAAATTAATTTAAAAAAAGATTGCTAAAAAAATGTTACTTTGAATGAAAGATTTTAGTTGTGTTACTTTATCGTCTATCCAATATATTGTTGCGAACACATACATATATTGTTCATTTTTTCCCTTTTAGTTTTATTTTTAGTTTTTCTACGATTTATATGAATGAGGTTAACAACTTAATTTTCAAATAAAAATGAGAGTTCCATTTATATTTGTCCGACTAAGCCTAATAATTTTCTTAAATATGAGCAATCTATATTGACGGTAGTTTTCTGCAGTGTTAAAACTCAAATGGTTGGTGTGATGACAATTTTGCTTTTAAACATTTTGGTTGTAATATTATAAGAATTGAGTAATTAAGCTTCATTTTGTTTAGATTTTAGTAATATAAATCAGCAAAATTATTCAATATTCTACTTGAAGTATATTGTTCAAGAGTAATGTTATAGCGTCTTTTGCAATTGTTTTATATTGTTCCAAGTAGGGCTGTTCAAAACCAAACCGAAACCGATAACCCGAACCAAAAAAAAATATTGGTTTATTCGTAATGAGTTATGGTTTAGCGGTTTTGATAACGATTTTGATTTTTTTTGTTATTGGGTTATCGGTTCTTAACGGTTTTAGGTTTTTCTTAACGGGTTAACCGATAACCCGATAGTAAATTAAATAATTATATTTATACCATTTTGTATATAAAGTCCTTGACTTAGAGTTTGGTTTCCTACTTTTATTTCTGGTTGTCTCAAAATCTTGGTTATTCTACAATGTAAAAATGTTTGCGTTTGAGAAAGATGTAACTTGTTGTAATGACTTGTTCCCGTCGTTTTAGAAAATCCAATGGGGAAAGAATTGGAGCCAGAAAACTTTTCGTAGTAATTTGAGATTTCCTAGCCTAGTCCAAATTTGGACGAAATCGGAGTCAGTGAGGTCTAGGGAAATCTGATAGAAATCGGGTGACTTATTTTTGATTTTGATTACATGAGTGGTTAGATAAGTGGTTAAGAAATTTGTACGACTTTACGGAATTGAATTCGGGTCAGTAGAACTCCCGAAATCGATCTTAGCGTGAATGGTATTTTCTGAGCATCGTTGGTTAAAGGTGTGTTGTGAAATGGGGGTCTTGGTATTATTAAAATAGCTCACTGGTTTCGCACAAGCCACTAGGGCGGGATTTTTTCCACCAGGGCGGGGCCGTTGTAGCGGGGTGAGGACCGCTGTGGCGGGTCCAACGCGACTTAAGGTCGTAAATAAACCCCAAAACATCTTTATTCTGCACTTTTCGACTTTGAGAGCTAGGAGACGACCCCAGACGAGTTCTTGAGCGTTTTTCACCATTCTTTAGGCTAAAGGTAAGATTTTAACTCTCCGAATCCATGTTTCGATCCGTAGAGCTTAGTTTCTTGGGTAATTATCGATGGGGGAGGGTTTTGATCTGTGATTTATGGTGGGAAAAAGCCCTAAATTGGGTATTAGGATCTTGGGTTTGGTCTAGGGTTATTGGGTTTCTTATAATCCGAATAATTAGACGTTTGATTGTTGATCCTTACGTATAAATTATTGTTTGTAGACCTAGAACAAGCAGAAAGAATCCGGAAAGGGAAGATTCAAGTGCCTTAGGGGATTCAAGCTTGGATTCGAGGTAGTTGATGGTTTTGATTTTATGTTGGTGTGATATATGTTCGTGTATGTATGTGAATGTTGCATTATTGATCACCCTAATCGTAAATAAGGATAATTGAATAGTTGTATGCCATGAATCACCTCTTGTTGTTTGATTGTGAGAAAATACATTGTGATTGTGATTGTGGTTTGTTGAATGGATCGGGTGTTGCATTCCGACACACTAACTTGGATCGGTTGCCACATTCCGGTATAAACATGGGATCGGTTGCCACGTTCCGACATAAACATGGGATCGGTTGCCACGTTCCGGCATAAACATTGGATCGGGTACCACATTTCGGTACACTAACAGTTTGGGTGTGGGTTCCATGAGAGGACCATTGAATTGGGTTCCGTGAGAAGACCATTGAATTGTGTTGTGTATCTACGTGTGATGATTACGTTCATATCTAATGATGATTGATATTGAAAAATTGTATGTTGCTCTAAATTGATAACCAATGTGTATTATTGAGAACGTGGAATGCTACATTGATCCTGAAAAGATGACTGATGTTGTATATGTTTGGTATATGCATGTTTTATAATGTTGTGGTCACTTGCATGCATTTCACTTATTGGGATAGCCGTGTGATCCTACCAGTACATTGTGGTTGTGTACGGATACTGCACTTGCTTGTTCTTTGTTGAGTACATGGCATCTTCAGGCGGCTATTGATAGACCTCAGCTAGGTGATTGTTGAGCGTGATCAGATTCAAGGGTGAGCCAGTTCTTTCAGGCTGCCATGAATCTTTCTTGTTTAAGTCCACTCTTTTCGGACTCAGACTATTTGTTTAATGTGTTTATTTAGTTTCGGGGTTGTACCCCTTGTTCTTAGACTTGTCGTTAGTAGGGTTTTGGTACAATGACTTTTAGGTTCTAGGGGTATTTCCGCATTAGTTATTAGTTGTTAGTTGAGCTTTCGGAGTTTATGGGGACTCTGTATTAATTATATTATCATTTAAACTTGCTTATGTATCTTTAAATGCCTAGTTCTTCGTTAAGTTGCTTAGTTGAGTTGTAGTAATGGTTCTCCCATCGGAGGGTTAGTGTGGGTGTCAATCACGACGGTCTAGGTCGTAACACTTGTGAATTCATGTGCATGGTTCATTTGGTTTGTCACCTTGTTTTAAGTGATTTCCAATGTGTTTTTTTGTGTCTAATCTTCATGGTTAAACCGATAACCGAACCGATAACGATCAATAACCGATAAACCAATAACCAATAAGTTAATATCTTAATGGTTCTATAACGATTTATCATCTCTACAAATCGATAAACTTTAAAACCGAACCAACCGATACGCAACCCTAGTTGCAACATATATTTTCACATGGAAAATTGTATTTTCACTTTCAAATTGGAAACACTTACACATGCATGTTGTGCTAATATTCATGTCATTTTAGAAAGTTTGAAATACTTGATAGGAATACACATGTCCATAACTAGTATTACTAAAAGTGGGAAGCTCCTAACCTCAAAGTTAAATTATGAAAGTACCCTTTATGATTTTTTAATTAAATAAATAATAAAAAGTTAATTAGACCAAATACATGGTTAGGTGTTAGAGCTTATCATTTCTTTATGAGGCTTTAATTGTTATCCTTTGAGCTTCTTCCGTTAATACTCATTCCCACAGTAGTTTAATGCTTCACACTTAAGTTATGATTAAGTCAGAACATTGCCATTCACGATTTGTTTAGTTATTAAGATTTATTCTACCTTTCGTCTTCCGCATTATTCTTTCATCTTCCCCATTAATAATTTTCTCTTAAAACCATTTCTTATTCTATACATTGCAATACTTTATAAAAGCTTATAAGAAGTTGTATGTGTCCTATTATTCTATGTGTTCTATCGATCAGAAATTCTCCTTTTTTCAGGTATATCTATGATTTATATGTGGTTTAAATCTCATTCTTGATATGTTTGAGATGGTATATATGTTATTTAATATTAAGAAATAATTATCTTTTAAGTCGGAACTATTTGTCCCAATGAAAAATTTAGTAATGTACAATACACTTTTCACTGAATGTTATAAACACGAAGATTAATTATTTTAAATGTATATACTTTCATGCATATTGTTAGAGAGTAATTTCTTTAATACTTTGTTAATTATTTTATTTTGTTAGAAATTTAATTTATTATCTACTTGCATATTGCAATTTGGTGTAAAAGCTTTTAGTTTAAATGATTTTTTAATTGTCTTTAAACTGAAAGAGTACAAATTTGCTTAAGAAAAAATGCAAATGAAATTCAAATAAAAATATCAATTTATCAATTTTTTGTTCTCCATGTATAGTTTTAATTGACAGGATGTTAGGTATCCGAACAGCCTCTCTTTGTAAAGAAAGAAATCTTCTTTATCTTTGTTATGACAGATGTTATAGGCTTAGACTTTGATCTTCATCTTCAATTACTATTAGATACAATTTATAATTAACCAGAGGTCTCGGGCTCGAGCCCTGGGTATGGAGAAAATTATGTTGGGAGCGCCACCCCCGAATGGGTCATGCAAAGCGCGATCCGGATTTTCGGAGCTCAAATGTGGGCTCCGGACACCAAGTGGGAAACCAAGAAAAAAAAAAGTTGTTATAATGGGCATACCACTTATACGTTATTATATATTAATAACTTAGCGATAAATTCTTCTTTCTTTAGGTCATTTTTGGAAATGCTTAAAGTAAAAAATGATATTAATGTAAAAAAATCGTGTCACAAATCAGTAACATATATAATAAGTTGATACAAAAAAAACACCAACAACTAGAGAGATATCAATATCTACAATAAAAATTTTGATCAGGATAAAGAAATTGAAACATCGAAGTGGAACATATACACTTAAAAATAACATCTATAAAAAAGTACTACGTATAATATAATTATATCACATATTTACACCTAATAATATAACTAATGAGCTCATTTTATACCATGCATATCTAACTAAATTATATGGATACACTTTTCAAGTTTAGATGACATCGAATTTAAACTGAGCATGTAAGTCTTTTCACATAAAATTTTATACATATATTTTAATATTATCTTTATCTATATATATACTAATTTACACCGGACATAACACTTATTAGAGATATGTTTTGATTATCTATATTGTTATAAAAAAATATTACCAATTAAATTCGGATATACGTGCGTGGCACGTGGCCAGAAACAAGTAGAAATATATATTCTAAAGAAAATATTAAGAAATAACAGATGTTTTGACAGGCCATAGAAGGTGGAAAACTGAATTTGCTTGTTGCTGCATCAATCCTCTTCCTCAAATTTTGAATGGGATTGAGTTAAAAGCTTGGTTAATTCAGCTCTTATCTTGTTTAGCTGCACCACAACCTCTCTCATGTTTATCCTTTCCTCTGGCAACTCTTTCAAACACAGGAATGCAACATTTATTATCAAAACCAGCAATTGTTTGAGTTCGCTTTGGTTTTCATCAATTGTATCTGTTGTAAAGCCAATGTCGCTAACAAGGTCAGCATCCAGAATGTCCAGTACAGCATCAGGAAAGGAGAGAGATGTCCATTTATGCAAGCTTAAGTCTCCGCTAAACAAGTCATCCGTAGGCTTCTTTCTTGTGAATGTCTCAAGCAACAAAATCCCAAAGCTATAAACATCACTGCTGGTGGAAATTTGCCCGTCTAAACCATATTCTGTTTCAACAAATTCCCAGTTAAAATTTGTAGTTATCCATGTTACAGTATAAAGTTATGGTAGACATAAGGGAAAAAAGTAACCAGCATAGGACACCTTCATTTCAAGACATTATCATACCTGGAGCAATGTAACCAATAGTTCCGAGAGTCTTGGTTTGAGCCATGTTTCCTTCTTGTGCCAACATTTTTGCAATTCCAAAATCTGCTACATGAGCAGTCAGATCCTGATCAAGAAGCACATTACCTGGCTTCAGATCACAGTGCACAATGGGCACTGTATAATCATGATGAAGATACTCCATGGCTAGTGCTACATCGATCATTATATTGAGTCTTTCAACCAGGCTCAAGCAATTTTCATCAGAGTATAATCTTTTGTCTAAGCTTCCATTAGGCATGTATTCCAGCACAATCGCTGTGAAATCCAAATTTGAACAAGTCGACACTATCTTGACCAAGTTTCTGTGTCTTACATTGCTCAAAATTTCACATTCTGAATCAAAATTTCTTAAACCCCGTTGCCATTGCATATCAAAAACTTTGATTGCAAAGACAGCACCACCAGAAAATGTACCTTGGTAGACTGTACCGGAACTTCCACTTCCTACTAGCTTGGACTGACTGAAATTTTCTGTAGCTTGGAGAAGCTCATAATAAGTGATTTTCTGATGTGCAATTCTAGGAGGGTAATCCGATTCATTGTTTCCAATCACATGTTTTTTTCTTGACCAAATCATCCATGTGAAAAACAACGCGACCAATATCAGAAATGTTACAGCAACAGGTACTGCTGTTCTAAGAATAATGGACTTTTTCCTTGTTGTCTTTCTACCTTGAGCTGGACATATAGGAATATATAAGTCAGGTGCTCCACAAAGTCTTGGATTTCCCATCAAGAACCGGTAATTAACATTTGCAAATACCCCTTTCTTTGGAACTTCTCCTTGCAAGTTGTTAAAAGAAACATTGAGATACTTGAGATCTCGCAATAGCTCAAGAGATTTGGGAATCACACCTGATAGAGCATTAGTAGACAAATCCAGACCCTCAAGAACTATTAGATTGCTAAATGTGTCCGGTATGGGACCTTGGAATGCATTTCTTGACATATCTAGTGAAACTAGATATTGAAGGGATCCTATGGAATTGGGTATTTCACCAAAAAACCTATTGAAAGAGAGGTCCATGATGCTCATTGCTTTCAGAGTTCCCACATCAGAAGAGAAGAAACCATGCAGCAGGTTTCTCGATAAGTTCAGATCATCAAGCTTTACTAATCTCCAGAAACTTGAAGGTAACTTTGAGCTGAAATTGTTGGCAGCAATTGACATTACTCTTAATTCAGTCAGATTTCCGATACACGAGGGTACTTCTCCTGACAGTCTGTTTTCTCCCAAATGCAGTAGACCTAATCTTCCTATGCAGCACAGCTCAGCAGGAAATGTCCCTTCTAATTTATTTCTAGTAAGATACAGCCTTTCCAGGTTTTGCAGGCCAACAAACGAGGAGGGCACATTGCCGACAATGTTATTATTTGCTAATCCCAGGAAAATCAAGCCACTTAAGTTTCCAATGTTTGTTGGCATACTGCCTCTAATTCCACAGTCTGCTGCATCAAGGACCCTGATATTGCTTGATAAATTTCCTATTGATTCCGTAAAAATTCCATTCAAAGGATTAGATTCAAGAATCAGGTACACCAGATTCCTGCTGGTTACCAATGAATTCAAGAAGTCAAGTTGTGTGGCTCCAGGATTGTTTTCCAACAGATTATTTTGCAGATTTAGAGTTATAAGGTCCACCAGGTTACCTAACATCATGGGAATCGGTCCGGTAAAACTATTGTTTGCAACTTCAAGATTTTCAAGCTTTGAAGCATTGCATATTGCAGCGGGTAGATCTCCACTGAATTGGTTGTGTGAAAGGAAAATCTCCTGCAAGTTAGGTAGCCAAGTACCAAGATCATATGGAAGATGCCCATTTAAGTAATTATGCCTGGCTTTGAGGATTTCAAGAGACGAAATATTGAATAAGCTGGATGGAATGGCACCAGAAATTCGATTATATTCAAATTCAAACCAGACTAGTTCATGCAACTTACCAAACTCATTTGGAATATTTCCTTGCAGATCATTTTCAGTGAAGAAGAGATGAGTAATCTTTGATGCATTTGATAAAGAAACCGGGATTTTCCCCGTGATCCTGTTGCTGTCCAGAAAAAGATGTTCAAGGATAGGAAGATAATCACTTGGAAGTTCCCCTGATAAGGCATTTATCGAGAGATCCACAATTTGCAATCTTGAAATATTGAAAATTGAAGCATGTATCGATCCAGTGAAGTCATTGCCACGAAAGGAAAGGAGCCTCAAATTGGTAAGATCACCAATTTCATCAGGTATTTCACCTTCCAAATCATTTTCATGCAGATAAAAATATTCCAGCTTTGATAAGTTTCCTAATAAAGGTGGAATCTTTCCTGTCAGATTATTGTCGTTGAGACGCAAAATTCTAAGTTGACTTAAACGACCAAGTTCTTGAGGTATGCTTCCTTTGATCATGTTATCTGATAAATGAAGTTCTTGCAGTACACGACAACGGCTTATATTCAGAGGAATAGTTCCATCAAGAGAATTCCCAGTCACATTAAAAAGTCTCAGTTGTTGCAAGAATCCCAACTCACTTGGTAAATTGCCATTCAAATCATTGCTACTAAGGTCAAGAAGAGCAAGTTGAGTCAAGTTGGCAATTTCTGAAGAAACTTTGCCTTGAATGGCCAAATTAGGAAGTTGCAAAGCTACAACTCTCTGGTGCAAGCATGAAACTCCATACCAGCTGCAGAAGTGTGTGTCTGAGCTCCAATTTGTGGACAAAATGTGGTGAGGTTCCAATCGAAGGCTCGATTTAAATGTCATCAAAGCAGCATAGTCACTGATGAAGTTGGTATGTTTAGCTAAACAAAGTGAATAAAAGAAGAACAAAAGTGAAAGAAACTCAATCAGAATGTTCATGATTAGTGATTTGGGATTCTTACTCTCACAAAGAGAAGTGTTTAGTAGTAGACATTATTTTGATCAATCTGTAACATACTAGGCTAGTGGTGGTTGGAAGAATTTAATTCTGTTTACTTTTCTTAAATGGATGAATACAATTTCATTATTGGACTCACTCGACCACAAAAGCTAGTTTATGAAGTTAGAATCATTCAAAACTTCCCTACACGCGCAGAACTAAACATTTGGAGTGCTAAATACTAGATTACTAGAATTTTCTGGTTTTCAGCCAGGGTTATTATTGTTAAATTAAGTTTTGATAGTGTTTATATGCCCTGTCCACTATATTACATTTTAGTGGAAAGGCATATCAATATATTTACCAACAAATTGAAAAAATAAAGAGACAAGGGAAGGTTAAATGAAGTTTATGGATACATAACCAAAGCTTGTGGTGGAGCGATAAGTACCCGTTCATCCTTAACTAGAGAAATGTCAAATCTGGATTAAATCAGACACTAGGTGAGAAATAAAAAAAGTTTATGGATACATAATAAGCTTCTGAAACTTCTGTGCATGTGTTTGTCCAGTAGGAATATTGGCACGTCGAGAACTTCTTTTTATTTATTTATTTTTAAAAAAATTGGTGAATATAATCTGCATATTTCACACACAAATAGATAATCACCTGGTTGTTTCAATTTTAAAAACAAATTGGTGAATTAAATGACTTGACACGGGCACATGACGTCTAAAAAAAAAGAATTTCAAAATTTGTGTTGTTAGACATGCCATAATTTTTGAAAATTAGCATTCGTATTAATTTAGAAAAAAATTACGCCGCAGAGACGGAGTAGTAAGAAATTCGCTTTGTGTAGTCTATATCATGGAAAAAAGAGGTAGACGGATAGGAAAATCAAGATTTGATCTGTTATCATGTTAAGGCCACTCAAATAGGCTCTAATTCCTAACTCAATCAAATATGTTTATTTAATTGGAGGGGGCCATGATACAACTTCTTGTCTACGTTAAAACCGGGGTGTGGGGGGAGGGGACGATGGAAGTATGTCAAGGTGAAGTTAAAGATGTGTGTTTTACCTTTTTTTCGGATCTTCATATTGCCCTTTCATGAGCTTATGTTTTGACTTATTCCTTCTTAGTTGCTGTACAACCATAAATAAGCTTATGTTTTGACTTATTCCTTCTTAGTTGCTGTAGAACCATAAATACATAATTTTTTCTGCTATGATCTATCATATTAAGAACTTCTTGACTATGACTGATTTAGATTGAATTAATTATATCCAGCTTTCAATTCAAGCTGAGAGATTCTGAAAAGTTCAAACAAATACAACCATAGCAAAAAAATTGACAACAGTTGACAGCACAAAAGATTAAAATGATACCATGTAGTTATCTGCTCCAATCTGTTATCCCTCTTCTTTTCTTTTGTTGGGAATTATACCTATGCTGTTTTTGTTTTGGATTAAAAGCACAATAAAAAATATTTGCAAGTATCTTACAAAACCTTAAATCCTAAACCCTATACCCCCCTCCCACTAATTATTTGAAGTTTTTTTCCACATATACACCTATTCCATTTAGATTGTGAATCACTAGACTGGTACAATGAGGCAACTATATCAATAGTCATATTTATTTTGTATACCTGATTTACAGAAATGGCATGGACATGGACACGCTAATATTACAAGGTTGGATCAGCCGACTTTCGTATAGAGAAAACTTAATGAACAATTTTATGTACTAGCATACGTACACAACTCTCACTCCTCGAAAAACCTGCTGTTTATTCCGGTTCTATATAATTGCAAACCAGAAGATGCCGAAACAGTAATGTTGGTGTTTGCAGGTGCAAAAAGGACATCACCTTCATGGATAATCTCGTTTAATGATGAGGTTAATGTTCCCTCTCCCTCCACGACCATAAAAATGGATGGACCGGGAATAGCAGGAAATTCAGCAGTTGATTGTTCGGGAAGAATACAGCGATCAACTTCAAATTCATCAAAAGGAGGAATGTACCTCATAACATGAGGATTTACTGCAGTGCCCTGCAGAATTTCAGGAAAACCCTGCAACAAGAACAGATGTAATTTAGATATAAACAGAAACCCGATATCATGTTAATTGCACTTCAAGGAAATCTTGCCAAATATTAGCCTCTGCCTGCACAGCCCAACAAAACTACTAATGGGTTATAGAAGATGTTCTCATGCATTTTCTCCTTTTTTATGGTGGTAGTTCGGACCAGGTTACATTCTGATGATTGTTGACCAAGTTCCAGGAGCATTACTGGTTTAGGAATGAATGTACACATCAATTAAACAGACAAGTAACTTAAACAACTTCAAATATTCTTGATGGAAATTTGACCTTTGAAAGAAGCTCAATTTAACAATCATAATCCTAAATGTTAAATTGAAATAGTTAAATTTGACCCTTGAAAGAAGCTCATTACTAGTTTCGTTTTTGTACTATTCGAAATAGTTCAATATTCCTTCCTTTTCACTTTTGGTACATTCATACCCTTGTCATTAACAAATCGTCTCATATTTGCCCTTGCCAGTTGCCATTTGGAAGCTCCAGGTGTAAAATCAATGTGGAGACATGTCCAAATATTTTTGAGAAAAAAGGTCCAATTTTACCCTTGGACTTTTGATTATGGATTTTAAAAAAACCTCAGGTTGGAGCTTCATTAGGTGTCAAGGGCAAAAGAGAACTTTTTCCTGACGGCATGGATAATGTTAGACCAAAAGTCAAATAGAGGGCAAACTTGCTCAATTTAAAATAGTACAGGGACAAATTTGATCATTTTTCTTTTAAGAATAACCCTAGTGGTGTCTACAACAGTACCTGTCTGTAAGTGAGCATTGAGCATAGAGTACCTGTCTGTAAGTGAGCATTGAGCATAGAGTTTCAACATCTCTGTGCTTTGGAGTTAGGCCAGCACGTACCACGTTGTCTGATGTTGCCATGCATTCAATACAATCACCATATAAATAAGCATGAGGTTCGTTTGCTCCTAAATATAAGGCTTCACCAGGATTGAGTTTCACATAATTTAACAAGAATGCAGCCAAGACACCAATATCAGCTGGATACTGCTTCTCAAGTCTAAGCACCACTTGTTCTTTCTCTGTCAGCTCCCTTGCCTACAACATTAAGGATGAAATATCATAAATAAATGACAATGACCAAGATTGGTTTAAGTGCAGTTCAGCCCCATCACATTTCACTTTCCTGAATGCGACATCGGTCTCTAGACATTTCATTTCATACATAGTAAAGAAGAAATCAAAGGAAAACTAAATCATCAAGTAGGAATAATATAATAAGCGGTTAAGACACCATTAAACCAAACAAATTATCTCCTCAGTTGTAATTGAACAAGAATACGACTAGATGTAGTTTATTGGTTACCTAAATTCAAATTTCAGCTAGCCCTTTTTACGGTTAATGTGGGAATAAAGGAGTGATTCTCTTTGTTTTCTTGTGCCTTGTGGGGCATTAAAGAGGGCAAAAATAGCTCAGATGTTTTTTTTTTGATGAAGTAGATCAGATGTTGTATTAAAATACATAATTCACATCTTCAAAGTAATGTAATCTTTATACAACCACCAGTATCCCATCCACCCAATTCTATTACAAATATGATAAAAAGAACATCCCAAAGATTGGAACATGACTAAAGCCAGCTCATAAAGGTCAATTCATCATAGTCAATTCTAACTCAACTCTTGTGAAAATGCTTTTTTTCTTGTTTTTCTGTTGTTTCTCGATCTTTCTTTTTTATTAGTATTATTTTAAGTTGTTTCTATACTCTACTTTTTGCCACATCCACTCCTTTCTTCCTTGATCATGTTTTCTTCACAAAGATAAAAGGAAGGAACTCTTAATCTTCACCACAGAGGAAGTCTCAGCTTTAATTTTTTTCTACTCCTGTTTATCTTCCTTCTTTTTGGTGCTTAATCCCCATTCATTCAATAGAAATTTGGTCTATACATCATGTAGGTTCCTGAAAATGCATTATCTGAGATGCTCATTTGTTGAATCGCGAATCGATATTTTAATTTGGCATCCAATTTCCTCAAAGCATCAATTGAAAGGAGAAGTGTCCTTTTGAGAGAAGATACGCACAACACAAAAAGTTGGGGATGAACTACAAAATCTGCTAAGATGGAAATTGAACTGATAGATAAAATAATTTTGATGATACTCTCAAACCTCACTTCTTTCAGAACCGATTGAACTGATAGATAAAATAATTTTGATGATACTCTCAAACCTCACTTCTTTCAGAACCGAACTCTTTATGCAAGTAGTCCGTGTGTTTAGAGATGGGTAGGAAAAGGGAGTTTTTAGATGAACAAATGTTTACCAAGACAATGAAGAGCATAGTTTACCAAAACCATAAAGAATTACTCCACATGAACACATATCCACCATGCTTTAGAACAAGAAGGAGACTTACAACTAGTACTTGGATAAAACTAACACATTTGAACTTCTACTGATCAAGGACTACTTTGACTTTACCTGATTTTTAACGTGTAGGCGACTAATCAGCTTGGCTATCACTTCAGCAACCACATCCTTGTTTGCTGACATCAGCTCAGTAAATACTGATTGTAGCACTAATTTACCTTTTTCCTTACCATCATCCTCATTCAATTCCAATATCTGCTCTGTGCGTGCAGTACCAACCAATTCGACAATCTCGGGCACAGTTTGAACAATCAACTTAAGCTCCTACAAAAATTGCATTAGTAATTGTTAAATCACATTGAACACATCTTTTCCTTTTTCAAAGAGTCATTGAATTTTAAGTTCATTTTTCATCTCAAGCTAAGAGGCACATTCTCAAGTGAATCAACCACATAATATGTTACACCATTCTTCTGCACGCATTGTTATGTTTACACTATGATAAGCTTGAGGTCCAGGATAAGCTCATTTAGGCTTGCAGTCTAACAAAATATGGATGGCAAAACTGGAAGCGGATGTGAATATGCCAGTTTTTAAACACAAGAACAAGCAGTAAGGAATCTTTCATTTCACCGTTCAAGTAGCTTCTAACCTCCTTTTCCAGATATTAAATATTCTTTTCCTTCTGGTTGTTGTTGGAGAACACGATAAGCTCCCATTATTATTGTTCAAAAGAGAAAAAACTGCAAATATTATAAACAAAAACAAAATTTCCAGCTAAACAACTCCATTAAGTCACTTTTAAATCAGGTCTACGAACATATCAGCAACCAGTTGGGCTATTTATCTACCTCACCGACGCACCTCTACCTCTAGAATGCAACCCAATTATTACATTGATCAACTAAAACAAGTTGCTTAACTTTATTTTAAGGGGATTGTAAATTTATGGGCGCCTCAAATGTCCTGGATTACGAAGCCTAACATAATTCAAAAAAAATTAACTAGACCTCACAAACCACATAGATGTTTGAGTACCTCGAGACTTATAAATCCACATAATGCCTCAAATACCGTCAACGCCAATGCCATCTCCGGTTTGTGATTGTCATCCTTATAAACATCTGGAAGCTCACTATGCAGACGAGAGGCTAAAACCTTGTCTGGATGGGCCTGTATGGACAAAGCTTTTGCAACAGATAGTACCTAAAAACTCCAGACGTGTTAGAATCTTATCAAAACCATACTAACAGCCAAGTATAAACAAGCTTTAACTCGCTCGAAATGCATCAAGTTAAATTAAAACAAATTCAACAGCCCATTATATGATATTACATACTCGGTAATTTCTCTTGCGCATTTCCTAAACACCATTACTCAAACTTTTTTTCAAATGATTTTAAATATAAAAAATTATGAACTGCAGTACTTCTAATAAACGTTTTAAGTATCTAAATTTCTTCTTCTATTATTTTATAAAAATAAAAATAAATCTATGTTTGACCTGAAACCAAAATTATATAATTTGTCTCTGTATACACGAGTATAATGCTATCAAAGATCATAATTAAAAATCAGAACTTTAAGTAATTTGAGAAGAAATTAGCTTTGCCGACACCTCAAAAGAGTAAAATTAAGTGCAATTTTACCTTGAAGAGAAAAGGAAGGTTGGTACCCCATTTGTTCACAACCTTCTCTCCAAGAACACTAGGGTTGTTTTGAATCCAATTCTTCAATGTTAACTTGTGTGTCTCTCCCTTACCATTAACCAATCCATTCTCAGTTACTCCAGTTCCTTCCACAACATAGGAAGGCCCAGAATCGTGAGTCCCCATCCAAAATTCGGCATAAGGCTTCTCTTGGTCAACATAGTTACCACTATTGCAAGCATACAGCCGTGCTACACGAGATTCCTTCCCGTGTGGTCCCCAATCGTAATTCTTCACGCAACCCATCAACCTCACCAGCCTCCCTCTCCCATGCGTCGCCGACAACAAGTCAGCCTCCATCAAATTCTCGTGTTTTGTTTCCTCTGCGAAAGGTTTAGTAGTCTCTGTTTATGGTACAGAGGAAGGAAAGGGAAATAGTAGCTTCAGTTAAAGCAAAGATGATGAAGATTGAAGAAGAATTTAGAGGGGAGCACATGAATGTTGCTGTTGTACCATTCAAGAAAAGAGTGAAGGAGGGAAACAAAAATTAGTGCGTGCGGATTTTACAAGTTTTGGTGTTTATTCTTTATCACACGCAAAGCAGCGGTTTCAAATCTAATTAAACTTAAATATTTCTTCCCTTCCTATCTATATGACCAAGGCGGTATGGAATATATCAAATTATTATATTATATTAAAAAAAATTATGTTGTGATTTGTTATTATAGTATATGCTATATATTTTAAACTTTTTTTATTCATTATGGTTTTGATATTTAGAAATGGCATATCAAAATATAGAATATTACACTGAAGTATATTGATTTTTTTTTAATTAAAATATTAAATAAATATGCAATATAGTATTAGTATAAATTAAATATTTAGAAGTTAAATATAATTGATTAACAAAAAGAGTTGTTTGTATTTTCTTTTGAATATATATTTCTATGTATAATGTGTTAGTATGATACAATTGAAACCTTTTTTGAATTGTCTAAGTCATAATATTCTATTATACGAATATATATTAGTCGGGTTGAACAACTATGATTACTGATTCATCATACCACAAGATATCAAAACCGAATTTTAAAATACTAAATTATACCAAATTAAACTGGTAAGATAATGATATAATAATTTTAAAAATCAAATAACAAAATTATGATAGCGAAGTTTCAAATACTATACCGTTTGTTATGTGAATCCTTCTACTTTGTTTGTCACATGAACACTTAAAAATAATTTTTAAAAATTTATATCAAATTAGCATCAAATAAAATAAATTGATACGAAAGGGATATAGAATTAGATTTTGTCAACACCGAAATAATCAATATTAGTACGTACTAGAAGATTAGATTTTGTCAACTTAAAAATAGTTAATACAAAATTCAATTTATGCAATAGGTTGGGAAAATATGGTAGTAGTAATTTCCATAGACCGGCTTACGTTACATTTTTTGACAAATTATTTCCACCATTTGAAGTTTGTATGACTGAGTAGACATAAAAATGGTTATATATATAAAAAAAAAAAAAAAAAAAATACTCAAAGAACTACTCTAATTAATTTGGAATTAATGATACCTAGTGTTAAAATTTGGTTATTATTGTATAGACCATCTAAATATGGTAGAGTATATTACGTGTTTTAATTATGATAAAGTATATATTTAGACATTCTAGATATTTTATTTTCTTTTGCTCTTTAATTTCTTGTGTACAAATAGGATTGTAGTCTATTGTATTCAAGCGTAAATATAATTATCAATTCTCTAAATTTTCTTATGTTTTCTCTATCTCGTTTTATAACACCTAGGTGATTGATTGATTATTGGATATAAATCTACTTTCAAGCATATATATATATGACGAAAATCAATTCATTAAAGATAGCAGAGATGGGTATTCTTGTTTGAAGAATATGTGAACATATTATGAGAAATATAAGATTAAGAATGAGATTATATATAAGATAAAGTTAAAGTGGTTCTTCGTGGCGAATAATTAAGATGATAAAAGTGATATTAAAATAAATAGTACATGTGAATAAAAGAAGTGTCAATGCACTTATAAGAAGATGTGAGAGATTGAATATATATGAAGAGGTTGACCGTAGAAAAATATATTTAGCTTATTAGAAAAATGATCCTATATAAGAAAATTTTAAAAAATCGAAGGAAAAGGGAAAATGATAATAGGATAGCTCATGCGCATTGTAATATTAGTTGGCATATGCTAATTATATGCATAGTACTATTTGTTATTTCATTTGTTATGTTTATTTTATTGTTTTGTTGTGTTTTGTTTTTTTCTATCATACTTAATTTCATGTGTTTTAAATCGGCTATTTATCGAAAATAAATTTTATATCTCACAAAAGTAAATATACTAATATTTGTGTATATTTTATCGTTCTCTGTTAAGAATTCTCACATCGAAAAAGAGATGGCAATTTGGTTTCCTTATATGGACTTGCACAATCCTCCCTTTTGAGGTTGAGTTAGGCCCAAGATCCATCTTTACATGGTATCAGAGTCAGGCCCATCCCAATTTCTTTATTCACCGGTGTTGGTCCCCCATATTATAGTGTCCACACTCCAGTTAACAAGGTCTGGGCGTGCGAGGGAGTCTCCTTATATGGACTTGAGCAATCCTCCCTTCATAAGCTAGCTTTTGAGATTGAGTTAGACCCACGATCCATCTTTACATTCTCAAATTCCGACTCAAACTTACGTAGTAGAGATTGTTGATTAGTTTAAAGTAGGGGCAGGAAGAAGAGCACATAAATATGGAATTGCTGAAGAGTTACGCAGTTTGTTTTAAGATTCTGAGTCGGTGGGTCGGTAGTGTTGATTCGTGTGTGGTCATCATCACATGCACATCCACAATAACAGAATTTTGGACCTTTACGTATTTATGTTAAATAATAATAATATCCAACTTCAAACTATGGTTTCTTCTTTTTTACTTTTTTTATTTTTATGATATATAAACTATTGGTTGAAAATCTACTGTTTTGATCTCATTCAATATACTTCCTCCGTTTTAAAACGAATGACCTCATTTTCTTTTTAGTCTATTTAAAAAAGAATGACCTCTTTTCTTTTTTAGTAACATTTTAATTTCAGTTTTTCACATGACATGTTTAAATCTACAAGATTGAAGGGCAATTTAGTACATTTGAAATAATTTTAATTTAGGACCACAAAATTCAAAAATCTTCTTTATTTTCTAAAATTTCGTGTCAAGTCAAATCATATCACTCTTTGTGAAACGGAGGGAGTAGTACTTAATAAATTTGAAATGTTAAATACTCGGTCTACTTGTTTTATTTTGTTTTTTTAGTTCATTTTAATTAAATTTTTTCTTGATATATTTACGATTATAAAATTAATAAATATTTTAATATATTTTTAATTTGAAATCACAAAATTCAAAGTTAATTTTACTTTTTTAAATGCAATATCAAATCAAAATTAAATAAATTAATTAAAATACGAAGGAGTAAAAAATTCAGTGAGCGTCTTAAACGATAGTTTAGCTGATTTGCTCATGGCTACTTACTTGTATTATTCTTTGTTTTGTTTATAATATTATGATGCAATTTTAGATCCTAGCTATGCATGTTTATTTTGTGAGCATAGAACAAAAAGCAAATCCTCTAACGTTGTATTTATTATTTAAAATGGACTTCTTACCGCGAATTTAAATTAATCAAGTTTAAAGGACAATTGTTTTTTTAAAAATAAAAATAAAATGTAACCGTGTCACGCTTCTAATGTTTCATGTTAGTCTAGAAGATATCTAGATTTGGGGCCAAAAAAGAAGACTACGAGTTGGCAAGCTGGCGTGAACTTTTATAATTGGAAGAATATATGCTGAGTTTTTTTTTTCTTCAAAAATATTTCATTTAAATGTCTTATCTTGAGGTACACCCTTATTAAAATGAGCAACTTTCACATATAGCAAACACAAAAATCATATTTGTATGTTATAACTATAGTTTGTATAATTGTGTTCCATAGCAAATGTTTGTTATGGCTATTTCGCTATACATATATACAAAAGAAGCAATTGTATAATCTGTTTCGGTATACATATACAAAAGAATCAATTATATAATTTGTGTTTGTATAAAGCGAGAAAGAGACAAAAGCAAAAGAGAACTGGACAGGGGAATATTTGTATTGTATAATTATAAGTGTAGAGGACGAAGATATATGTATTTGCATGTGTATATACAATTTTCTCTCACTTTATACAAACAGAAACACAATTTATACATTTATGTTAGTATAAAGCGAGAGAGGCGAGGGAGAGACTGGCGAGCGAGATCTGGGAGAGTGGCGAGCGAGATCTGAGAGAGGGGAGAGAGGGGAACAAAAATACATGTATAGATATAATTTTCTCTCGCTTTATACAAACACAAACGCATTTTATACATTTATGCTTGTATAAAAGCGAGAGAGGTGAGGGAGAGACTGCCGAGAGTGGCGAGCGAGATTCACCAGGGAGAGAGGCGAAATAGCAACAGTTTGCTACAGAGTACAATTAAATCAAACTATGATTATGACATTTAATTTAAATTAATAATTTGTTATTATATATAATTTTCCCTATTAAAATTTGTACCTAATAAACCCCCTTAAAATACATCAACAACCGCTGGAATTTACACGTGATGATGTGAAAAAACGAAACATCAACAAAAAAAAAAACGTGTTTGAGGATAGGCAATAAAATAGGATGAGGTGCTGAAGCTGAGAAATACTCTATTACAATTTACAAGTTCAAACAGTCTTTCTATTAGGATTTGTTTTCAATTATTTTCTATTTTATTCAAATTTTATTATAATCGTATTTTTCATCGTTTTCATCACGTCATTTTTACGTACAATAGTATAAATTATGCATATTAAAAAATTTAAACAGGAGATCTCAAAGAATGTGATTAAGACATAGCTATGGTTCAGGAAAATACCCATTTTTTAAGTATATATTTCAGTACTACTGTGGTTTCAATGCTTTTGGGAAGTAATCTGACTCGGAAAAGTTCACAAAGTTAATATTAATAGTTAGTCGATCAGTCAGAATAATTATATTTGCTCGTCAAATATATGTATTAAAAATATATATATTCTATTTTGTATCAAAAATATATATTTTATATACCTTATAATAATATGCGTAAAGAATACATTTGTTGGCTGTTATTTTGTAGGGCGATAATATACTTCTCCTATTTATTTATGAAGGTAGAAGATGTTTGATGATTGAGCTTGGGTATAACCTGTCAATTTTAAGACATGTTGAGTTAATTAAGTGGTGCTACTAAGAAAAAAAGTGATTAATTTTGTGCCAAACATTTTAAGAAATTAGGTAAGAGTGTAATAAGCAAAAATAGTGTGTCAAAACAAAATGGTGAGGCAAAGTAGGGTGTGTTTGGTATAGTGTAGTGAAAATACATTTCAGAAAATATTTTTAATAAATCAAGTCATTTTCTTAATATTTGGTTTCCATAAAATGTTTTTTAAGGTAAATTCTTTTTGAGAAAAGGTGGAAAATGATTCCGTCCATAGTATGTTCACCCAAAGAATAGAAGTTGTGGCAGAGATTGTAGCGGCTGCTGCCTATGGGTTATCCTATGGTTAAAAAAAAAAGTCAAAAAATCTTGAGATAAACTTAGCCAAACAATTCGTACATAGTTGGGCCAGTTCAAATACTCAATTTAGCGGCCCAGCTTGCAATGAGGCCCATGCAGTAATCGACAGCCCAATAAACTTCACAGAGATTTACCCACAACGGAAAATTAGCAATTAAGTCATAATACCTAACATAATTAGTCAAAATAACAACACTTTAAAATATTTATTTAAAATGGCAGAATGACAATATTTTTATAAAATAATATGTATTCAGATTTAAGGTTCTTAAATTAATTTTATTAATGGAAAGGGTCCTATATTGGACCAAAATATATACCAATAACAGTTTAAAGTGAAAAATAAAATAAAAAACTAATACCATTAACCTTTTTTCCCCACATTCACGTTTCTTCCCCACATTTTACGTTTCTTCCCCAAATTTGACGTTTCAAGCTTTGCTTTATTCATGGTGTTAAATTGGTGTTCATCAAGAGATTTTCCCAATTGTTAAACGAAATCTCTTTACTAATTCAAGCAGATTTCTTGGTTGACAAGGTAATTTCCATCATCCATTTTAATTTTTTTGATTTGATGTTTAAAGCACCGATTCTATACCTTACGAATTTCCAATTGAATTTTTCAAATTTTATGTGATTTTGTTTAAATATTCATCATATATTTATGATTTTCAATGTTTTCTGTGATTTTATTTTAATTTTTCAGATTTTGTAGATTCTAGAAATTCATATATATGTTTATTTTGTTTGATATTTAATACATTTTAATATTTGATAATATCGAAATTTGCTTTTAGGCTTTTAGATTGTGGGGAAAGCATCTGATTGTCTACAATGATTGATTCAATCAGAATTACTAGAGGAATACCAAATAATATTCAAAATTTTGGGAAATTTCCCTCATTTGATTTGTGTATTACCCAAGGGTTGCTCGAAAATGTAGGATCTGCGGCTAGAATGACACAAGAGAGCTCTTCCAAAAATAGGAGAGTTTGGTGTTCTGAAACCCCTGATGATCAAGAAAAAGATCGAAGTGATGAAGTATTATTTTATGACGATGAAGAGGTATAAATTATTTTGAAACTATTTTTGTATGTTATGTGTATTGTTGATTTTGTGATTGCATGTTTATTGTTGACACTCCAGTGTTGGCATATGCTTGTAAAACTGTAAGGTATGCCAAATTGTGACTTAACCTCATCTGCACAATAATCTTCCAGTTTACGAGATGATTAAGCATCAAACAAAATAGAATTTCATCATCTTTTTGTCTGTAGGACTAGTATTGTACTGTATAAAGATGTCTTGGCAACAATGTAAAAATATATCATATGACGTATAAGGAATTTACTTATAGTTCCATTGAAACATTTTATGATCTATTTATATTAGAAAAAGAATCACTCTTAAAATTTCATTGCCAAAAAGTCACATTATTGACTTCCTGTTGAGAGGATGAATATCAGGGCATAACTTTGTCTTATATGCATGATGAAAACTCAGAAACTACATGTCTATTATGGAAATCCAACTTGTGATTATTTTATGTCATATATGACCCTAGTATTATTCTTCTGATAATTTCCAATAATTCATATCTCATCATCATGTTGGAGGCTTGCTAGAGCCAAACAAACTTGTAATACATCACTTTTTATAATATAAAGAACCCCAGGAACATCAACTTCCATCTCAGCACCATCCTCAAACTGTATCCGATTAGCCAATGTATTTGTCCCTAACCAGTTGTATACTTATATTAGATAGTTGTATAATATATTGTATTTTTTCAGCACCTTTATGTATTCCAATTTATTAGATTTATAGTACAAGTTCATTATGTATTCTATTTTTGGTTTTATATTAATTTTTTATCTCGTTAATATTCATAAATCAGAATGAACATTCAAGTTTTCAGAATTTTTTTCACTTTGTCGTATAGGTAGTTTCTCTTAATCTATTTTGTTATCTAGAAATAGAATTATATATCAGTAATTATAGAAGTATGTATTCATTTATTTCAACATGTGCAGGCAAGTGAATTTTATGTCAAAAATCAACCTACAAAAGCTCCACATATCCAATGTGTCTTTAACAATGACATAAAAGCTGACTTGATTAGAAATTTACATGAGCATGTATATAATGTATTTCGCTAGAGCACTTGTTTTGGTAATTACATGCAAATGCATGAATGTTTTGCACGCGGACAAATACATAGGTACTGCATGGATTTAGAACTCAATTGCAGTTCTCGTCGAGCATTTGTCATGCGTGTCAATGGATCTACGCTTCGTTTCACTTTAAGAGAATAGCTTTCTGAGATACAAAATAGTTTCTGTATTTAAAAAAAAAAAACTTTCAAACTAAAAAAATATACAGTTTCATATTGTTAATATTTACATTAAATATAATGAGATACAAAAAAGATTGTATGCATTCAAATAAAAAGAAAACATCTATGAAATTAAAAAAAATCAAGCACTTTCAAGCTTTATGCATCATATATTGGATACAAAACATTCAAAAAATATTTGACCGGATGTGTGTTTTATAAGCATAGCATGCTGTGTGTTTTATAATCACTGTGGCAACCGTGTTGTAGTAAGGTAAAAGACATTTGGCCGGATGAATTATGGTTGGTTTTCTAAAGTTATGAAATTCTGATTTTATTACTGTAAAATTGTGATGAATACATTATAAGAAGGGAATACAAAATGATATTGAAATACATCATGATGTTTGGGATACTAACTAATATTGAAATACATCATGAATTTTTGTAATATAAACTTATCCAGAGAAATAGTAAGTACACTTTTAAAGCCAAATAATAATAATATAACAATACTTGATATTGAAATATAAATACAATTTAGTTTGAATACAAATTATTGTATTTGTTATGTTTTTCACCAAAAATGTATTTTCGGTATTATTTTATTTTACTACTAATTTGTATTTATATTTTTTTGTGACTCATACAATTTTACACATACAATTTAAAGTAAATACGTTATACATTTGATATTGAAATATAAATATAATTTAGTTTGAATACAAATTATTGTATTTGTTATGTTTTTCACTAAAAATGTATTTTCAGTATTATTTTATTTTACTACTAATTTGTATTTATATTTTTTTGTGACTCATATAATTTTACACATACAATTTTAAGTAAATACACGTTAAATACAACAAATATAACATAAATTAATAACATGGATATGAATACATTTCGAGTGAAAACATATACAAAGAATTCCAAGATAGTAAATATATAAAACAGAGGGCATTAGAATTTGGGAAACAATTCCACTCTAATAAGATATAAAATTGAAGCATCATTAACTAAATAATACGTGGTCCATTCCTACACGAACTCTTATTGTGCCCCTTAAAACCACAAGTACTGCAAGAATTCTTGCTCTTCTTCCCATATAGCTCGTTGTACGCCTTGTCACGATACTTCTTGAATGGCCTTCCAGGTAGCTTTATGTGCTTTGGAGGCCGCACTATGTCGTCCTTAATATACCCAGGTACATTCCACTCGTTTTGATCAGGTAAGGGAGTAATTGAAATGTTGTATGTATCCAACAAGTTACTTGGCTTGTACATGTCGGAACAATATGGTCCAACATCAAAATGTTTCTTCTTTAAAACGGCCCAAGCATGCGAACATGGTATTTCATCCAATTGAAACCTCTTGCAAGTACAAGTTTTATTTTCCAGGCAGACAATATAGGTTCTACATTCGTGATGAACACTGTACACATAATTATTTGATGGTACAATCTACAACAAATCAGTTATGTTATGAACACTGTACACATACAAAATCAGTTATGTTATATAATGTTGATAAACATATTGTAAAATATTACAACATACCTTCATACGTAATAATGCTTCTTCATTAGCAACGAGCATCTCTTGAGGTTTACCATAAAGTGTGGTGAAAGTATGTGAAGCAAACGTATGATTTTTGAAATTCCATCTTGCTAACATCTGTCTTACTTCCTCAAGAAAATCATATACTGGTAATTCCCTTGCTTCAACCAGACAAGCATTTATGCACTCAGCTATGTTTGATGTCAAAACAAATCCTCGATCAACTGTTGCATATACCCTAGTTCATTTTTCATAACCTGCCGATTCCAAGTAATTCTTTACACGAACATCAACTTGGTCAACATTTTCCATCAGTTCATCGAATTCAGATTGTTTGTATGCCTTTGCCATCCCATAAAAAACTTCTGAAAGACTATTGTGTGACTTTTTAAATAATGTTTTCACATTTTTTCACAGATGCCAAATGCAATCATAATGAGGGATTCCATCAAATACCCTTGAAACTGCATTTATAATACTCTCGTTTCGATCGAATACAACACACATGTTATCTTTAACTCCATGAGCTACTCAAAACTGTTCAAAAAAACAAGTTCAGGATGCATCATTTTCCGAATCAATAATTCCATATGCTAGCGGCAATATATTTCCTATTCATAGAACATTAATAAAATTATTACTTCATAAAGAAATACAATTTTAAGTACCGAATCAAATTGCATATATTACAATTCGAATACCTGCTCCATCAACAGTACTCGCAGAAACAAATGTACCATTATACGTCCCCCTGAGATGACTGCCATCAATTATGACAATTGGTCTACAACACTCAAAACCTTTTATGAACGGGAAGAGAGAAATAAAAATATACAGAAACTGATTTTCATCAGTTTTCTTCATCCTTATATGTGATCCAGGCTGGGTAGTGTCCAATATGTATAAGTAGCTCGGCAATTTACTATAAGATCCAGATGGTGTCCCCCTTAAACAAATTACAGCCTTCCATACATCTACTCCAAGAGCTAGGCTAACATTTTGTTGTATATCCTTTGGCGTTAACTTCCTTTTATGATCAACTAATTTTGGTTGGATCATACCTCCAATAAGATTGCTTGTTGCCTATCGCTGATCATACACCTTATTTTTCAATGGACATGTGTGCTCATCTATGAATTTTCTAATTCTAAACATTCCAGATTTATTGATACTTGACGACTTCAACATCCATCCACATTTCTCAGACACACAAACAAGTGTATAACTGTTTGAATATTATACTATTAGAATTAGTATAATACAAATTAAATGTTGATATTATGTAAAAAAAAAACATATTGAAAATACAATTATATAAGAAATCCAACCCAAATACACATACCATGTTTGACTTGATCTGTCCGTTCTCCATTGGAATCTATGCTCAATTGCGTATTGCGTCATCACAACTTTTAAAGTTTCCTTGTCCTTATAAACTTGATCTTCCAATACTACCTTATGTTTGGTGTTTGTAATAATGTCGCAATTCATGTATTCTCTATTGTTCGGCACACTAAGCACTAATGCTTGTGTATCAACTATATCTCCTCCATCTATTCCACACATTTCAAATCCATCTTTCAAAATATTTCTATCAGCCAATTCACAATCATTCATAAATACGGATACACATAGAGGATACTTTGCCAATTCCTTGTTATATTTATTTAAAGACACATACACCCTCACACCCATGTCGTTGTGTATTTTCAAAGGTGCATTACTATCCTCTATTTTATACCTAAGTTTCACACTGTTAAAGCTCAAATCAGCACAAAATTGCTTAGAAACAACATCTAATAATTCTCTAAATGTCGCATATTCTTTTATCACAATTGCTTCTATAGTATAATCAATGTAGTAATTATCCTCGTTCCACCTCCCAGAATGCATGACTAGAAAAATAATGCTTCCCATAACTACATTAACAAATATATATTTGATAATCACATATTTGCAGTATTCTAAAACAAAAAAATTGTATCCAATAATCAATTACATAAATGTAATGTGTGCTCAAACATCAATAGCTTTAAAAAGAAAAAATATAGAACACGCACTCATGCTCTATATTTAATTAAATCCAATAATTAATTGTATCCAGAATTTACAGAAAGGCAACAAATATTAGTATACAATTCTTAATTTATTTATGATTTTTAACCTTTATAAAGTTGTATGCATACATTAACAACTTCAAAACTAAAAAAAATATACAATTTCATATTGTTAATATTTACATTAAACATAATGGGATACAAAAAAAGATTGTATGCATTCAAATAAAAAGAAAACAAATATGAAACTAAAAAAGATTCAAGCACTTTCATGCCTTATGCATCATATATTGGATACAAAACATATGATTGTTCCTCAGCGTGTTCATGTGCTTTTTCTTGATTTCAATGGAACTGATGTCGAAATTTCAATAAAAATTTCAAACCATACAAAGATTTCACCGATTCAAAATAAACAACAACAAAAAAATACTTGATATCAAAAATTTTAATATTCAATGGAACTGACGAAATTAGACGTGGAATTCGAAAACATCCGCTTTAAGAATATATCGAATTCGATTCGAAGAAGCTAGAAATATTATCAATTGGTTGATTAGGAAGACAAAAGTTTTTTTGCAATTTTTTTTTTTTGAATTATTAAGAACGGAAGAGCCAAAAAATGCTCCACAGAAATAATGGCAACATCCCCACTTTTCAAAACGTAACTGAATAAGTTTTAAAATTGTTTTTTCCTTATTTGATGTTTTATGTTCAATGTTTTTCTCTATTTTATTATTAAGTATTTGTATTCTTTCAAATTAATCAAAATAAAATAAATACATAACTCATCCTTTTAACAAACTAAAATATTGTCATTTTTAATAAATAGTTAAAATGTTGCTAAGGAGTCCCACTAAAGGCTAAAATATTGTTGTTTTGCTAATTTTAATAAATTATTACAAAGCTATTTGTTCTTAACATTGTTACTTTGAGCCATTTGTTGGTCAATATCATACACAACTATATTTTCAAGTTCATAGACCATAAATATTTCATCAGTACTTTGGTATTCTCGCAAATAATTATGTAACACTGCACAAGCTATGACAATTTTCACTTGTGTATCAATATCATAATGGTTCATGCCTTGTTTCAGTATTCTAAATCTATTTTTTCAAGCTCCAAAAGTCCGTTCAATCACATTGCGCAGAGATGAAAGCCTATAACTAAATAATTCTTTGGCATTTTGAGGCTCTCTTTCACTTCCACGGTAATCTTGCAAATGATAGCGTAGTCCTTTGTATGGAGCTAAAAATCCTTTTGTGTTTGGGAAACCAGCATCAACAACATAATATTTATCTACCAACAAACATTTTATAAAGAATTACTAAAAACATATGTGACGTAAATGAGACAGCTTTGTGTAAATAAATAGTAATATGTATTCTAAGGATGTAATTTAAAGTTACCATGTAGCGGAAATGAAAATTGTGACGTTGGTTCAACAAGTGCATTCTCAAGTACTTTACTATCATGTGTAGTACCTTCCCAACCAGCAACAACAAAGGTATATCGCATATCAAATAAATCACAAGCACATAAGGCATTTTGTGATGTTCTTCCTTTGCGATTACGATATGCTTGTTGCACCGCTTTAGGAACCTCCCCTTCTATATATGTTCCATCAATTGCACCAACACTATATATTGGTGAGAATAAATTTTTTTATGTCAGTGAGAATAATAAATTTTAAAAAGTAATGATGTGATTATAAATTTTATTTACATATGAAATAAATGATTAGTAGATATAAATGTGGGTTGTTTTAACAAAATATAAACTCGTGGATCAATTTTTGTATTAAAATATCTCAAATCATGATATGGAATTCCATATCATGGTTTTTGGAGAATATGGTATCACATCCCATGATATGGAATCATAAGATTGAATCAGCGTAAAATCGCATGTCCAAACGCTGATTCCATCTCAGGATATCATATCGTGATATGGTATCGCATGGCCAAACTCCTACTTAATAAAAGAAATTACGTTCAATAATCTTGAAATGAGTGGTTTTGAAATTTTGGTCCCCGCATAATTCATGGGTCATGGCAATTCCTTCGAGATCAGAATTTTATGAGGTAAACTTTGTTAAACTAACTAAAAATCATTCTTATAAATCAATTATTTTAGTGCCACCATTCAAGTTGGATTATTTACAAAAAAAAAAATAGCTTTGAAAAGTGAATGGTCTTAAATTTCTGGCCTTACGAGCAAGTTTTAACAAATTTTGACTATTCATCTGGAAGTTTTCTCTGTGAAGTAAATAGGATCATAAGCTTAAACACTACTCATTTTCAAAGTCATTTGGTATAAATTCTTCTTAATATTATTTTTTTCAAAAAGAACTTTGTAAAAGCAGATGTACGATGATGTTTGGTTGCTTACATAGAAAAGTCCCAACGAATCCCAAGAATTTCAAATTGTCAGACGAAACTTATGGTGTCACAATAGTTATAAAAAAAACTCTGAACAAATCCTAACAAATCAACAACATTTTTTAATCAAATCCCTAATAATCATCAAATTTGACGACAATAACATATGTATAAAAGTTTTAAAACTTTAAAATTGGCACAAATCAACTCCATATTTGATATACAACCTTCTAATTTATCAATACCAATTACTTCCAACGATAGATTCAACGTAAGCCTCAAAATTTAGTAGACCGCTTTACCTTTTTTCAACAAGTGTTTTTAAAACTTAACACCACCGAATAATGATGTTCTCTAATTTTACTCAACCAAACAATCCACAAATTTATCAAGAATAAATAATATAATCTCAATAAAACATTATACACTTAGGGTGTGTTTGGTATGAAGGAAAATGTTTTCCTGAAAAATAAGTAGATTTTTGACTTATTTTCTCATGTTTAGTTGGTGAGGAGAAAATATTTTTCGGAAAAGATTTTTAGTGTTTGGTTTTTGAATGAAAAATATTTTTGAGAAATATCTTTTATTTTTACTAGAGTAGAAAATAATTTTTGAAATTGAAAATATTTTTGAAATCAAACTTAATTTTTTTTTGGGGGTGGG
>JAJOOO010001885.1:0-25498 GCA_029582685.1 Solanum piurae
AGTAAAAGGTTCTCTTTTATGCCTCAGACAGCACCATGGATTTACCTTCCTTGCTCTTAAACATAGTAAATGTAATGTTTTGTATAATAACTGATAACCCCTTTGAATTTTGATTTCCTAGCAATACAAAGTTCATTCCCTCTTGTCTTAACAGTTGAATGTGAGGCTCAACGTCTCTTTCTTTTTCTCTTTAGTTTTTCTTTTGACTTTTGGTCTTTTGCAGAGGGAAAGCTACCTGCAGATGAACCTCCTATCCTTCCTCCATTACCTTTGGTCCTTAAGACTGAGAAGCGCAAAGCACCGTATGTAACACCTCAATCAAAGAAGTTTGAGTACAGAGACTGGGATTGGGACCGAGAACGTGACAGAGATTATGATCTTATGCCTCCTCCTGGCAGTCATAAGAAGGATTTTGCTTCTCCTGTTGATGTTGATCAACCCATTGATCCAAATGAACCCACCTACTGTGTGTGCCATCAGGTCTTAATTTCTGATAGCTCAATTTGCTTTTATGTGCTAAATTAGCTGATGTATGATTATATATCTACAATTATCATTCGCTGTATTATTGCGGACAAATGTTTGGCTCACTTTTGACTTGTTGATTGTTCAGGTATCCTTTGGAGATATGATTGCCTGCGACAATGAAAATGTAGGTTCCCTCTGTGCAATGGTTATTGTTTGTGACCTTTTGATGGAAACGTTTCACTCTTCTTCCGTAGAGAAGATTTATGTAATGACAATTAAGTGATTTTTTTCATGGCAAGTGAGAAAAATCTTACACCTGAGGATTTATTCATATTTTGGCTTTTACAAATTCCGTCATGAACAAGTTTAGGTCAGCATCAATGTCATGTTTACCCAAAACCTAGTCTGCTGTAACCTGGAGCATTCCCCTGTAAAAATGCTTCAAAAGGCCTTTTCATGAGTGTGGTTAATGCGCGATATGTATAGGTTTCATAGACCTGCATTATATAGAAAGTTATTACATAGTATACAATTTGCAAAACCTTACATTTGAAGTGGATCCCTGTTTAATCTGCTTATAGGAGACGTCTGTTGATTAGCAAATTCATAAATTTAACACTGGTGGTGCTAAATGCTATGTGTGTTCATGTTATTGTATGACTTACTTCTTCTTGCTATAACTATAACTCTTACTTTTGCATTTACAACATCTGAGTTTGATTTTTTGTCGACAGTGCCAAGGAGGTGAATGGTTTCACTATACATGTGTTGGACTCACACCAGAGACAAGATTCAAAGGGAAGTGGTACTGTCCGACATGCAGACAATTACCACATTGATCACAAGTATGCCCGCCTTTTATTTGTGCTGCAATTCCTTCCACATCAATTTTTGAAGGGATCTTTCGTATGTTATGCTCCCCCAATGTCTGTTTTGATAAAGAAATGTATGTACCTATTCGGTTAATGGTAAAAAAGGGTAGTCGGAGAAATGTGTCGTCTGTTTGCACCAAAAATGTATCTCATGATCCCTGTTTTGTATTTACAGGATGAAACTGTTTTGTACATGTATAATATCTATCAGAGGGATCAAATTTTCTTGACTCTGCATAATGAACTCCAAAGGTTGTTATGTGTATGTGAATGCCTTTTCATTAGCATTTTTACTAGTGTTACTTTTATGTTACTTGGACTCTCCAATAATGTTATCGCACTTGTGTCAGATCCTCCAAGAATGCACTTACTTTTGGAGGATCCGACACACACCTAGTTGAAATTTAACATCTGCCATTGCCTGGAAGTCATTTTAAATTAGATGTGGAAATTTCAATGGAAAAAGGGACCACCTCCATTATCAATTCAATTGATTTCCAGTACCTTATGTAAGACAAATGATAATATACGAACGTGTAATATAAGTGTTGTAATTGCAGAACAGAATGTCCTTCGCCTTTATTTTGACTTTTTCGAGAAGAACTCAATTAGTTAAGTTTACAAAGGTGAACAATATGAAAGAAGGCATTTGAAAGGTCGACCAACTATCTTATAGGCATTCTGGTGATAAAACCGATGACTACATGACTATTATATCAAGCCATGAGCAATATCAAAGTCAACCCGGCATCTATAAGTTGATTCATCTAGAAAAGGCGCAAATACATAGACGGCTTGTTTAATAAGGTTGGAGTGTTCGATAGGTACATAATTAGTTGAGGTGTTTGAATGGTTGTAAACTCAATTATTACTTATATATCAGCTATAGGTCTTTGTAGGAACCCATAAATTTTAAATCTTAGAATCTATCGGTTGTCAACGTAATAAAAAACCCCACTATAAGTATATGTATATAGACTAAACAAGTGGGGGGGTTGGCTTCAACTTTGGAGTAGCAAATACTGGTCCCCCTGTAAAAAAAAATGGTGGCCAATTTTTCAAATTGAATGCTCCATTGATTCATGAAGAAGCAAAATTAATAGAAAATTAACACGAGTTCTTTTTTTAAAAAGGAGTTGTGACCACAATTTTCTACAAGGTCCCAAAGCATTTGTGTATATTTTATTGTGAAAATTGTATTCAGTTTTTCTATGTGATCACCGCGTGGCGTGGGGTGCTAAAATTGGAGTATGTCCTACGCTTCTCCACTTGTACATTTGCTTGATTTTCTATGTATTAGAATTTGATGAAACGTCCAGAAAACTCATATTAGGGGTATATTTTAACAAACAAATGTGATTTCATATTCAGAACTTAAATTAAGAGTTTTGAATATTTATCACTCTCACAACAATTCTTGTTAATCTCTTTTTATAACTAACAGATCAAGGTAATGGGTAATTGGGAGGGCCTTAGGTTGGAGTATGCATGTGTCGAATATGACGATTGCTTGATGAATTTGATTAAAAAATAATATAGTGTCTTTGTTATTAATCATAACTTTGGCATGATCGAAGCACTTGATCCAAACACTTTATTCAATAGGTAATCATATTAAGTTTTTAAAAAAAAAATATATACTGGTTGATCGACGTAACCTAATGTTATAAAAGATCTATATATTTTGCATTGCACAAAGTTTAAACTTAAAGACTTGAAGTTTACAACAATAATAATCACACTTCCATCTCGAAATAAGTTGTTTCCACTATTTAAATTCTTACTGCCTATATATATTAACACATATTACTGCAATATTATCAAAATCAAGTACTTCATTTTTCTAGCACTGCCCGTTCCCGATATTTTCTATTGAAAATTGATTAGTTTTACGATGACTATCAACTTATAACGATTCTCTTTTTTCACCCAAATTTAAAATTGATAATATGAATAAACTCACATGTATAAATTTACTCTATATACATCAATATATGTACAAAATATCACATCTACTAGTGCCCACCCCCACCCCACCACCCTACTAAATTTTGCAAGTGAATTGTATAGTAAATTTAGTTAACACCGACAGAGAAAGTTAAAGAGGAGATGTAGAGAAACATATCAATTCTAAATATTAAATAAAGCTGACCCATTTGTCTTTGCAGTGTCAACTTCCATCTTCTTTTTTTCACAAATCTCCACATTTGTAATTTTATGTCCACACATACTTTTCTCTTCTGTCTGCACTCTTCATTTGGGCGGACCTAATTTAAATGTCATGAATTTACGTAAATTTAATATTTTTTATTCATATTCTAAATTAAGACAAATTACAAAATTTCTTTTTTTTTCTTTCATTCTATCGGTCTTGCTTAATTGGTTAAAAGCAACGCTTTGATAAGACTTTTTCATAATAAATGTGACTAAACACTTTTTCACCTTTCGGCCTTCAAAGAAATGGTCAGAACGGTATGTCTCCGTCCTATAAATGAGACATCTTGTAGAATTTTGCAATTTATGGACATTTTAGACTATAGTTTAAAGATTTTTTTTAGCAAAATAAAAATTATATTTATAAGAAAATGTTAGAATGTTAGACAACAATCTAATATTATATCAGTAGAATTTGAAAATATATGAGCAAATATTAGACTAGAATCTAATATTATACAAAAAGTTTTTTCTCAAAGACTATTTACACAACTTTTGGAAAAAAAGACAGCGTAAATCAAGCAATTATATATTGGATTCAACCATGTCAACACTAAATTTCCATTAAATCAGGTAAAGTCGTGTGTAATTAACTTTTTTCCACTAAGAAGCATGATACAATTAGTCAAAAAGTGTCATAATATTAAATTAATTTATCATGATTATATTGTCATTTTCATTTTAAACTTGTGGATAGTAAGAGACAGTTAGTCAAAATGTCATTTTAAACTTGTGGATAGTAAGAGACAATTAGTCAAAATGTCATTTTAAACTTGTGGAATAATTAAAGTTAAATAATTCACCAAGTATCACGCTTCAACATCAATAATACTTTGTGTTAAAAAAATAAACAATTATGTTCCTTCCACTCTTTAAACACATCAAATATAGCTTGATTAAATATTCGAGTTTGAGCTTTGAAAAATATCTCCTCTTTTAATTGGATTGAACTTTATACCGTCAAAATTGAATATTGAATGATTAAATCGAAAAACAAAAAGTCTATTTTACTTAACAAATCTTTCTCATTTCTCGAATGAGCAATCCATTCATATTACTAGAATCATATACATATAAACATTCATTCCTAAATATACATTTCAACTACAAATCAACCCAAGAATTAAAACAAAATAAAAAAAAGGATAAACAAAAAAATTGTTGGGCTATTTTAGTAGCTCAGCTCGATCGAACTCGTTCATTACGTTTGAGTTCATCACAAGTGGCTTCGCGCCCATATTTCAAGTCTAATTTATCTCAATCCAAACTCGACTCAACTAAACACAACTCCCATTTCCCTATCCTAATAATCACTAGTCTTTTTCTTTTTTCAGACTAGTATGCACACACCTTAACTATTTCATCAGATAATTACCGATCCTTTTGGATTTAACACGACGAATCGGAGGACAAAGTTGTCGCGGACGATGTTCTAGGGGATGGTGATGCATGTTTCAAAACCACGGGAGGCAAAATGCTCGTTTTTCTCCTTTCTTGTTCTTTGATCAATTCACTTGCAACCGTCTTCAGTTTGTCCAAATTTGAATTTTCAACCAATTTCTTTCCTTGAAATAATACACATTCAACATTTTTTTGCCCCAACATTTCCTCAGCAATTACCACCATTTTCTTCATTTTTTCACATTTGTTCATATTTTCATCTTTAATTATTTGGTATTTTCTCCCAACAATACCATTTCCTTGAATTCTTACATAGTTATTGTTTCTTGTTTGTCCAAATGCCATTGATACAGCTTGATCTACCTGCATTAATTGAAAGATTTAAAAAACATTATTTTTTGTCCATATATGGTATATCATGTCAAGACAATTTTATAAAAAAATAATTAAAAGATTCCAAATTAAAGTTCCTAATTTAATAATATATAGTTAGGTATAACTCTATCTTCATTATTTACCACTATTATATAAAAAACCTTGTTGGAACATTTAATGTGTGTGTGCTACTCCTTTTCTCCTAATGCCACTAATTTAATGTAAGGTCCCATTTAAAAAGTAAGGCTTCTTATTATTTTATTAAAATAAATAAACCTCAATAATTCAAAGTACCAACTACTCTAATTAAGAAGTACTTTAAAGATAACAATCGAAAAACAGTCTATCTACCTCTGGCTAGTAATAAAGTCTATTATTGTAACAATTAAGTGGTTTGATCAAATACTTATCAACATCGAATAATTAAGTGATAGCTATATCATAAGCCTATTGATTAATATTAACGAACTAAGTGTACGTACCATATCGGCGGTTCCATCTCCGGCAATCTTAACGAACGCTGCCGGTGATGACATGACATTTCCAGTGCCGGAATCTGAATCTCCATTCCCCAATGAAACAACCAATAAATCTTCGACTCCATTAGCAAATGGAAACTCTTGCTTGTTATTAAGGACATGTGTAATCGCCGCAGCCGTTGGATTAGTCATCGCAATTCCACCACCAACGGCTGTGATCTTCGAACGACCATCAATTGACTTCAAATCAACCGCACGATCAGCCATCGTGGCCCCACATACATCCGACATGGCAAAATCACAGCCGTCCATTTCCCACGCATCAGCGCGCGAAAAAACGAACGGTGCACCAGATTTTAGGTCGTAGCAGGGGATCAAAACCGCTTTCATCGTATCTTTTAACGTTGAATCTCCGAACACTTTCTTAAACACCTTCGCCGGCCGGGAAACTTGCCGGAAAAATCCAGTCTTGGAACTCCGGCAAATTTTCTCACCATTCTCAACGATGAATTTCAGAGCTTCCTCAGCTGTAAACATAGGAACCCCATCAGCTCCACGTGTGAAAAGAAGACCGGCTAGAACACCGCCAGTGCCGGAGCCGGCGACGACATCGAAGAAATCAGCAATATGGGCATCGGATTTTCCAGATTTCCGGCGAAGGGTAGATTCCAAATGGGTTAAAGATTTTGCTGCAAGGACACCATCAGTAGACCCACCAGCATCAATTGACAAAATTCTGACTTTTCCGGCGCCGACATTCTTGTTACCGGCGAATTGAACTGACAAATTGTCCTCTTTTCCGGTGACAGATTGTTTTGGGTCATCGTAACCGAAGAGGAATTTGTTTTCAAGAATTGAGAAAATTTCATTTGTGAGCTTATCAACTTCCATGTTGGAATCAAGCATTGAGATTGTATTAACTGAATTAGCTGCCATTTCTTGATTTTGGGTGTTATAAAAATCGATTCTTTGAGCTAAAAAATGATTATTTTTTTTGTAAATTTGGAGAGATTGTTATAAGCAGAGTAAATTGAGAAGAGAAGAATGAGAAACAGAGTAGATATACATGTGTATATATAGAGATATACAGAGGAATGTAAGCGTGGGGATATGTGGGGTATAGTATTTCTTTTTTTTTGGGGGGGTGGGGGGTGGAGGGGGTAGTTATGAGTATGAAGAACATTCCTTGAGGTTAGTGATGACTAGGAGATTAAACTATAATGGGGTACTTTGAAATAGAATAACTAGAACGTGTTAGGATCAATTAGGGTTATGGTGGAATGATAAATATTTTTTCAGGTCTCGGGTTCTAGTCATTTGATGCGTAGTCATCTTTGTTAGGGAGTGTTTTACCTCCCAATGTGGGACTTCCTATCGCGAATTCGAATTTAGTCAGGCTCTAATATGGATACCAAACACCTAGTGAGAAATTGAAAGGAAAAAAACCAACGTGTTACTCCCAAATAAGTTGAGGCCTCATTGAGTTTTACATACGTCAATTTCATACGACTCTCAGATCACTAAGGTCCAGTTCCACACAATGCTCTTAGATCATTAAAGTCTATTTTCGCCTGTTTGAGCAGAATTTTGACTTGAGCTTACCTCATACACCTCCTTACTTATTAGGAGGCATTTGTCTCAGATAAAGTACTATCCATCTCTCACTGTCCTGCCTTCACTCAAATGATTGGTTCGTCAATTAGGCATTTTGAAATGAAAGAGTGATCTTTCAAAATTGATCGTGTGTTGTCTATATTAATTTTTACTTTTTTTAATCTTCTACTCAACTGTTTAAACTAAAGATAGTTTGCAGATTATAAAATTCATGTGAAATATGTATATAATTTATGTATATCGATTAAAAATAAGTAAGTAAACAATAAATTTGATCGATTATTTAAGTAAAGATATCCATCTTTAGCCTTTAGGTAAGTTTGAAAAAGGATTCGTTGGTTTGAAATAGAAGAGAGAGGGAAAAGGAATTTGGCGGCGAAATGTTTTAAGATTAAAGAAAGGCTTTTTTGATTCCATATTTAACTTTAGTCTAAAATATATAATAGCTAGTACGTAGTACTAGATTTATTTAAACTATAGGTGTAGAATGGACCATATGTTATAACCTTTTCTAGCCTTCAAATTCAAAATTTCTCAACATCTTTACTATACTTAAATGAGATGGAGAAAAAAAGTTGAGTTCCACAAAGATAGAATAATATATTGATCAACAATAATACTATGAGAAAAAAAATTAAAATTACCTCTATTCTTTTTGAAACACAATTTTAGAAACAAAGCATTACACTTTTTCTAAAAAGAATAGTGGAATTTTACTACGTTTGGTCAACACAACTAATGTTTGTTGTAATTATAGACAAACATTCATCATGTTAAATTTTAAAAAAATACTAAAATCCATAAAAGAAGATATTGTTCATAAAAAATATCTCTCTGTTGTCCACTATTATCTTGATACATAGATTAAGAAGTAGTAAATCATAAAGGTAATTTTATCAAAGCACCCTTGTTAAATATAAGTCATTTAACATTGAAAAATAAATAGTATTTAATAGTAAGGGTAAAATAGACATAAAATGATAAATTATTCATTAATTTTATAGAGTGGACAAGTATTATCGGATATTCGAAAATAGTATATATAGTGGACAAATAAAGATGGACGACCGGAGTATTAATTTTCATATGTTAGTTGGTCAAAGGTTAAAAACTTAAAATACGGTAAATATATAAGGTACAATTATAGGAATGAAATGATTCAAGATGTTAGCAAGACTGTTAAATTTACCTTGGATAATTTTACTAGTTTTAATTTACTAGATGTAAAAGTAAATAAAAAGAGAAGGGTGAAAAAAATAAACTAGTCAATGCAAAATCTAGTGGTAGGGACTTTAAAGATGTTGTGGGCCGTGGCAGGTGTAAACATTTTCTTACTCATTTTTTTTTTTTAAATGACCGTGGTGTCTGAACTTACTTTCTCGTATCTCGACTAATTTCACAAGATATTTGTTACCTTTCATTAATAATAGATATTAGATAATTGTCTACTAAAGTTAGGATAGATGAAAAAAATTACCTAATAATTTTTACACCCGATAATATTGGTATCCACTTTTAGAATTTGATCGATTTAGATTCACGTTGAAAAATCTTATTTTAAAAGTAAGACACTTCTTAATTAAAAAATAGCTTCATTTTAAAAATTTAAACATGAGACTTCTAATTAATCAAGAATGAAAAGATATTTATCACTTTATTATAGTCTTTCACTAAAACATTAACATTTTATTTTGATTTCTTATTTAAGATCTGATACTCATATAAAGTCATTTAATTATATTTGAATACTCTCAAAAATACCACATAAAAGGATAAAATGTTATCTAAGAGAACTACATAATAATTCTGGAATTCTATAACATTTTCGATACTTAATTTTTGTTACTCTCACCTCTCTACTTTTAAAGATAGAAATAAAATCTCCGTACTTACACTTCAGTTCAAACTTCATTCTCTCTTCTTCTTTTGTTCTAGTCGATTTTTTACTAGTAGTGATTGTTATTTTATGTATTATTAATTAAAAAAAATGCCTGGATCTTAATTGTACGGTTCATGTACCGACATGTGTATCTATTTTATATATTCCAATTACTGCTCTACATATATTTTGTCGATTTAAAGTACTTATACTGTACGTTTTTTTTATTTAATTTTTTTTGCTTTTATTCTGCAGTTGTACAGCTAGCTAAGTTAAAGTTAAATCAGTGAAGATTCGACCTTACTTCATTAAATGTTTTTTGATATTTTCCCAACAATAATAGTACACCTCCATGAACATATAATTAAATGACCTAGGACCCCGTCAATAAATAACCACCACATATTCTACTTCAACATTATTTCACTGTTTTTATGTCAAAACAAGGTAAAAAAAACTTGATGTTGAAATTTTAAAGGGCAAACACTAGTTGTTTTTGATATCTTAGCTTCTTCTCGGTTCCTTATTTCATAATCAGATTCTCGAAGACTCGATAAAAAAAATGACATAGTTAGGCTATATATGGGTGTATGAATATGCTAAAACATATAGGCTTTGATCAGATTGAACTGTGATCATGTCAATGAATTAAAGGTGTTTATTTATGTATATAGAACGCAAACAACAAGATCTATCGTTCCGATGAATTTCTTTCTTTCCTCCATAATAAACTTTTATATTAACTTGGTATCACTTGAAAAACTAAACAACTATAAATATTTTAAGACAGATTGCTACGAAAGGAATGAGAAAAATATCTTATGTGATGTTTGGTGGAAATTAAAACAAACAAACTCTATGTATTAATATTGTGATGTCCAAGTACATAGTAAACTAATGGTACGTGCATGGGGACCTTAGACAGTCATAACTAAAGTACTGCCAGGCAACCGACCAAATATATAACGTAATTGTTGGGTTTTAAAGGTGTGAACAGGAAATGAAGGGTTGTGACTCTCCTGAAGAGTTGTGACTATGCCGAAGGGTTGTGACCTTTATGAAAGGTTGTGTCCTTTCTAAAGGGTTGTGACCATTTGAAAGGTTATGCCTTTTTCAAAGTGTTGTGACCTTTCTGAAAGGTTGTCTTCTTTCTGGAAGGTTGTATTCTTTCCAAAGGGTTGTGACCTTTACCCTTTGTTGGCTATAAATAGAGAGGATTGCTCTCATTTTTCTGCATCGAATTCTTCCCTTCTTTTGCATACATTTCTTACAAAACAAAATCGATCGATCGTGTCTGTGTGTGATTCATTGCTATCATTTTGAGTTCGTTGAAATTATCGAAGTTTGAGGTACCGCTACTTCTTTAATGGTTAATCCATTTTATCTTGGGAGGAATTAATCTGCAACCTCGGGTACTTGAGGGGATTAAATTTATGAAGGACACACAATGGATTCTGTGGACTCGGATAGTTTTTTGTGTTTTTCTTTTCATCTTTTATTATTTCTGGTTTGCTAATCTGAATACAGGTGATAACAGTAAGTACTTCCGTCTTAAATTAGTTGTCATATTATACTTTTTGAGAGTTATATTACGCTTTAACGTGTACTTTGACTTGAGAAATTTACATAATTTTGTGTCATATTAGTTTGTGTGTTTAGTTATTCACATAATTTTGAATACTTGAGAGTTTTCTTTATAAAATATTGAGTTGCTTTAATCAAATTTAATTAACTTTAAATATTAATACATAAACTAACTTTTAAAAAGCGAAACATAACAATTAATTTGGATGTAATAAGCAAGCTGGATAAATTGTGACCTTTTTAACTTCTTGAAAGAAAATCAACTAATGCAATTGGCTATGATTTGTGTGCCCCATGAATATATATATTTGTTCAATTGTTTGTCATCTTTGATCTATAGATATTCTACACATTTTTTGTACTTCTATAAGTAGAAGATTTTTTTTCTATCATTTTTTATTTAGCAATCCTTGTGATATCGACTTAACTTAATTTCTACAGATCTTGCATTGTCTCTCTTTATGTCCTTTAAATTACAGCTTTAAGGTAGGGCAAAGCTACAATATATTAGATACAGGAAGAATCTAATAACTTTTTTGCGGTATATAGTTAGGAGGAAGATATTTCAAGGACGATATATGTATGCCATATAAAATTTGTTGTGAGTTTATTACTAAATGACATCCATTCAAATTGCTCTCATTCTTATGAATAACTTTTTTCTATTATTATGTGTTATTTTACTCTAAATTTACATACATTGTGAGATATAGGACTATAGGCATCGCAAGATAGTTCACTAAAGTTGATCGAACATAGGGTATGATCAAATCATCTCAATCGTCCTATATACTTTTAAACCTCAGTGTGGCAATATTCCACATAAAATTCACTTATTGTATAAACTTACTCATATAGATAGTCACAAATCTTATAAAAGAAATATGAATATATGATAAAACAAACATAAAACTAATAAATTTACTATACAACAATAGTAACTTTTAGTGTCCATTTCCTCACGTCACCGACGATTTCACACACAATTGAAATAAGCCAAAAGGCATAAAAATCCAAAATGCATATTAACAAAAAATATTATTTTATTATAAAAAAAAAACAAAAAAACAAATCAAAGATGATATTTTATGTTGTACCAAATGGGGACACCGCCAAATTAGGCATTGATAAGCTAAGAGACCTACTATATAATAATTCTACTCTATAATATATTAAAAAAATTTAATATACTATTTATTTATTACAACTATTCATTCACTTTTTTCGAAATTAATTAAAAAATAAATTGATACACGAATCAATTGGATTTGATTTTGATTGAATAAATGAGAGAACAAAAATAGCCAAAAAAATCGTACATCAAAAAATATGCCACCCACACACTATTGTCGGACCACGACAATTTGATTTTCTTATGAATTTTTTTAAAATTAATAGAGATAATGAATATTAATTAACTTAATAAGGTTAGCTTCTGAAAAGAATGTTTTTTTCTTATATAAAATGAAACAATATATTCCATCTATCTTTTTTTTTATGTGAAAATATTTATCTCTTCAAAACTTTTAAAGCTTGTGATATTTATAAATATGTCATGATATTTATGTGGTTACAAATTAAAATTATGTCACTAAGGTATAATAAAAGGTTTAAGGTTGAATTGTTTAAAAGGATATGAAGGTATCATTCTTTTCATATTAATGCCACCACAAAATAACTGAAATGAGTGACGGATAACTTTTACAGCTAAATAACAAAATATTATTGTTTATTATCTAATAATGAATTAAACAATGAATTATGAAGAAGATATTATTAACTACTAGCGTCTAGTGGTTTTGATCAAAATATAAATGTCAATGGAACAAAATGTCCAGTGATTTTTATTTTTAAAAAATAAAAATCAACGTGAATAAGGAAAGTCCTTACCTTACCGATTCTAACAAAGAAAAGGCAATATATTACTAGCGCGATTTTATTTTCACATTAAAAAATCCAGACTATTCATTATTCAAAGGTCAACATACCAAATTTTCGACAATAAAACTTAAACTAAAGTAAAAAAAAAAATAGCTCACATCTAACACCCCCTTTTACTCAACAAATTGGTTTCTTAATAATGTCTTTAGCACTTTAATAATGATTAGTGTCTGTTAGTTAAATTGATCATTAATATAATTATCTTTTTTGGCGAAAACAGTTTTTATTTGAATCATAATAAAATAGTCACCTTTGTCTGATTGTGTGTACTGTTAATGGATAGAAGGGAATAATCTTCTTGTAGTCTTGCTTAATTATTGCTAATTAACTACTGTTTTTTTCATTCTTACAATATTTAATTCTTGTGTATGTGGACATAAATTGCTATGTATTTAGTTAAACATGAATCTACTTTAATAAGAATCTAGTGGTTTGTTTTGGCTTTACTCTTTCACATAATGTCTTACGTTTTTATTGTCAACCTTCGTGACTTCTTATTCGTTTGGTCTCATTATTCCAAATGCAAAAACAAATTCATGATTTATTTTTTATGAATTGAGCATTTTTAAAGACTTTTTCATATTAAATGTAGATCATTTTTAACGAATTCATAATTTAAATTTTAATAAATCTATAAATTTATATTTCACGTCGAAATTATTGAATTCGATAACTTAAAAGCCGCGTCCACCCCTTGTTGGATGGTGACATGGGACTTTCCTACGATGAACAAAAATGTAATTAATTACACGTGTGATGAATATAAAAGTCAAAATACAGAGACTCAGGATGTATATATACAACATATACATACTTTAATTGGAGGGTGGGGGGTTGAAAGGGGGTGGGGTATTGATTGTTGGCGTGATTTGTGGTTGTTGGGTGTTAGTGACGGAGGAGGTCCACCACCTGCCGGACATGAGTAGGTATAACACTTGACCGACACTAATATATGTATTTTACCGTATAATTTCACGAGTGGAATCTATAAATGGTAGGAAGTATATGAAGACTTTTATCTTTATTTTTGTAGGGTGAGAGACTGTTTTTTGGGGGGGAAAACAAAATCACAAGTGGAATTTGAGAATGGTAGAACGTAAGCAGACATTTATCTTTATTTTTATGAGGTGAGAGATTGTTTTCGACAAATTTTTGACTTAAAAACATAACCAGCAGAAAAGTAAGAAAGAAAAAAGACGAGATAAATAATACTATCTACAAAACAAGTATAGCAAAAAAAATTAATACACATTGGAATTGGAGAAAAAAGAAAATGTTCAATAGCTAAATCATACTACGAGTAGAACGACAACAAAGCATACTCTGCTATCTATTAACGTTCTATCTTAATTCTCGATAAGACGAGAAAGTCATGACCTCAATTAGTTATACTGTTTTGGCAATAATTAACATACTTATCATGTTATGATGGAAGAAATATTGTACTCTGACGTGAGATAAAAAAAAATTAGGGAGGGTTAATAGTGTTTTTTGTCCCTTAATTATTGATTAAAAAAGGTTTTAATTCTTGTGATATTTTACTAAATATATATAATTAGTTGAAATATACATTTTTGAGGGTAATATATATAGTTTAAAAAGTAACTAAAATATACCATAATTTCTTACATATAAGGATCAAAACACACATTTTATTTAATTAGAAATTAAATATACTAAGTCATAAATTACAATAAATGGGTTATGCACATATCTCAAAATATAATATACATCCACACTGACCATCATATATTATCCTGTTTGGTACATTGCACTTTTTATTTAAAAATAATATATATCTTCTTTTTTTTCTTTTTTTCTTTAATTAACTAATATTGTACGGTAAAGGCAACCCACAAACACAATATTTATTTATTTATTATATAAAGAATGAAACGCCTTTGTGGTTGAAACTCATTTTTGTCGTCTTCCTTTTTTGTAATTGGATAAATTGATGCCTAAGAATTAAGATTGACAAATTAAAGAATTACTAAAATACGATTATAGTAATGGTTAGTTATAAATTATAAGACAGGTGGAGGTTGATTTTTTTTTGTTAATAATTAGTAGATTAATTTTAAATAGCAAAGCGAAAAAGAAAAAAATGCCGCAATTCAAGCTTAGAAGCTATTAAATCATCATTAATTGCTATGCATATTGTATCCACTTTGTTCTAAAAGTCATATTTTTAATCCCACCATAAATATAGTTTATTCAATGGGAATTGTATAGTAACCTCGAATATAAAGATTTGATCGAAGAATTATATTAAATATGTTATTATTATGTTATTGTTGAATCTGAAATCAATTATAAGAACAAAGGGGATATCATATCTATCACCCGAACCCTTTAGTGGTAGGTGTGGAGTTAGAAACGTAAAGGGGTTCTTCAAATACTCGTCAACAAATTGAATTATTTATATTTTACATTCCGAAATAGAATTTCGACTCCATTGTTATTTGAACAGTCACAAAAATATAACTTGATTTTAAATTACTGGAATTGGTTATATAAATCATTATCGATCATTTGCTCTATTTGTGCCCTTTTCATATGTATAATAAAGATTATTGTGAAAAGTCAGACGTATGAAATAAAGTTAATTAATGATATTAATTAAGCCTAAAACTACAAGGCTTAACACATTTTGCCTTTTGGGATATAAATAAGAATAGTATAATATTACAACTTTCCTCCTCTATCTTATCCCTTTGACTCCAAGCAGATACCAATTAAAACTTTTAAAATACTTTTTTTTCTTTTAAAAATTGTATAAAAGAAATTAAAATGAAAGAGAAGAACCAACAGGGTTGTGGACTTGTGGTGGAGTAGTAAATACTCTTTCATCTTTAACTAAAAGATTTCGGGTTTGAGTTCCTTAATTGAATCCGAATTTCGTTAGGCTCTAATGTGAGTATCGACACTGAATGAGAAACCAAAAAAACGAAAGAGTCGTTAACAAGAAAGAAAAAGCAAAAAATATATTCTTTTAAGCATGCAATAATCATGACAATGAAGCATTTCAAAATTGGTGTTCTTGTTGTTATCCATAATTAAAGTGACTAATAAAAAGTACTTTCTTAACGTGCAACTAATCTCATCTTCTTGTTAGCTTCCTAAAAAAAGTCTTGGCTATATACACTATTAATTCATTGTACAAATATTTATATTATTCAACTACTTTATAATACTACGAAAAAATGTCTCGAAATTTGGCTCATCGTGTCATTTTCTACAAAAAAATTTTTTATTGATAATCTGATACCATAAGCCAAATTTTGATAAATGTCTATAAAAAAAAACGATTTTCTGATAGTTGAAATATGCTACTCACAATAATACACTTGATGTGACCTAGCTAGTTATAATTATAGGAGAGAGCCAAATGAGTTTTCTGATGACTGTGTTTCGTTTAAATACTTTTTGAATATCAAATTGTTAAGTATTATAATTTATACAATATTTTTTAATATAATTTTTAAATAGATAAATTTTATTTCACATATAACTATCTTTAGATAATTTGACCTCGTAAGTCGAATCAAATCAATTAGCAAATGTAGCAATGCCAAAAAATGAGTTGTATAATATTTGGCTTTTGGATCACTCAATGAAAATGACTTGACATTCCTCTCGTTTTATTTGACTATAATTTTTTGTTTTATGTTAATCTCAAATCCAAAACTTAATAGTTAAGTTCTACTTAGTATATATTATCCACATAATTCTTATCCTTAGAATAAAAAACTAAACATTTGACAAAAAAAAAAAGAAGGTCTAATCAATCCTTGTTATAAACCAATTATAAGTTTAGTGATGTTAATTAGTCACTACTCACTAAGCCCACTAGTTAATGGTAGTCACATTGACATTATTTAATATCCAATTAATTAGATGTCTTTCGTTTTCTTAATAATTTTTTGCTATTTAAACATTGTAAAACAAGCTGGAATAATTAGTTAATTATTGACACATATCAAGATCGCATATTTAAAATAAGTGTGACAGCTTAACCACAAGTACATTTCGTCACCAAAATCTATGTGAAAAGACTATTATGATTTTTTTTTATATTTACAAAGACAGTGTTCAAGTTAATTTATCATTTTCATGTTTAATTTGTTAATATTTTATTTGAGTCGAGAGTTTATTGAAAATAATATTTGTATCATCACTAGCATCATGAGATATGGCCTTATTCTTTTGTTAATATAGATGATGAGCAAAATAAAAGTTAAAATATAAAATAATTTGCACATCCTATTAAATCATTGAAATTTCATAATCTTGATAAAATAATCTTTATGTTATTGTCATTTATCATGCACGCACGAAGGCATATTCTTATAATGAAAAAAATAAATAATCTTTGATGAATTTTCTTGGAAAGTGTGCAATTGTGCATGCACGAATCATCGAGATATTTGTTCTTGTAAAAAACAAAAAACATGGTGTCATAGCAAAATTTGTACAATTTGATAGTGGTCACTGGATGAGTCAAAAATTTTACTAAATTATTCAAAATATGAATAAGTAAATATAAGAAAAAATTTTAAAAAATTAATATCTACTATATAACATAAAAATATTTCTAATCATATATATAAGTCGTGCAATTTTCTATTAACTTTTTTTTTATTAAACCCCTCAATCCTATTTGACTCTGTCCGATCATCAAAAACATTAGGGCAAAGAAATATGGGCAGACACTGTTGGGATGTCAACAATGCGAGCCGACAGTTAATAGACACTGTATTTTGAGCCCACGTTTGGTATGCTGTGCTTTGCTGTCCTACATTGCACAATAACTATATGGTAAATACTTCGATATTTACGTCTATTAGTTTGATGTAAATATTGAACGTTAGTAAAATAAATATTGGACCTATTTAGTTTTTAATGTAAAAATTGTTCAAAATCATATAAAGAGACAATATTCTTCATCAGTTCATTCGTAAAATAAATATTGGACCTATTTAGTTTCTAATGTAAAAATTGTTCAAAATCATATAAAGAGACAACATTCTTCATCAGTTCATTCGTAAAATAAATATTGGACCTATTTAGTTTCTAATGTAAAAATTGTTCAAAATCATATAAAGAGACAACATTCTTCATCAATTCATTCGTAAAATAAATATTGGACCTATTTAGTTTCTAATGTAAAAATTGTTCAAAATCATATAAAGAGACAACATTCTTCATCAGTTCATTCGTAAAATAAATATTGGACCTATTTAGTTTCTAATGTAAAAATTGTTCAAAATCATATAAAGAGACAACATTCTTCATCAGTTCATTCATAATTTATGTGGAAAATCTAACACTCACTACTATATATCTATATATATCAACTAGAGTGTGAACAACATAATATAAGGTCATCTAACATTGGGTGAAACAATATAATTGAGACAGAGTGAGAATCGTCCAAAATAATATAAAGAGACCAAATTTCTCTTTCACAATCGATGTGAGAAATCTGACACGCCTCAAAACAAAATAGGCAAAAATCTGATAAATCATTCGCAAGAAAATTATACTATGTATATAGAAGTAAACAGTACTTTCTATACATACATAGCATAATTTGAATACCTTTAACAAAAATTGTTACAATCCATGTGGCTCCACTTAAATCCATCTCGATCCAATTTTACATTAAAATAAGTACATTAATAGTTTTCCTAACACTAAAGGTACTTACATATATAAATTTCTAACAATTCCTACTAAACATTGGACATATGAAATAATAATATATCTAATATAATCTCGCAAGTAAGATATAAAAAGAATAAAAAAAAGTAAAAATATACGCAAGTCTTATTCCTATGAACATTTTGGAGGATAGTAAAGTTGTCTCCGCTAGTAAATATTGGACATATATACAGTAAAAAAAAATTCAATATTTCAGTAGGTATAGAAGTTTATATATAACACATTACAACTGTCCAATAATGAATTTATCTATCTATATTCCATCTTATATAATTTCTCTATATATGTCTGTTGAAGATAGGACTATTCTGACTTTGCTGAGTTGTTCTTCATCAAACTTATTCAACATATATATATCTAGGCTACCATTTTTTTTTTTTTTAAATATTCATTAAATAAATTCCATGAAAATCATGAGAGATTGTAACAAATAAATAATTAAAATTTTGGAGGATTCTAGGAAGAGGGGTCATGTACTCATCTTTCATTATATTTGTAAGGAAGCAGTACAATATGTAGATATTTTAATTAATTTTGACAGCTAAGGGAAAATGTATCTTATAATCTTATAGAATTTTGTGAATTCATTATACCTGTGCTCTGTCGTATGTCTCGATACATTTTAGTGTATTTTGGTCCAGGACTCGTTCAGAAAACGCCTTTGAACACTGTTCCTAATCTTGTATGATCATTTTTTATAGTAAACTGAAAATCTTACAAGGTAGTGTTCAACCACTATCTAAAATTTTGTAAACGTTAGATGAAAATCTAATATTTCGTTGTCTCAAAAGAATTTTATTTACACAACATTTTAACATAGGGACATAATCTAAACGATAACCTAAAAAGAGATATTTGCGTAAAATAGCTTACCAAACTTACAAGTTTGATTGCATTGGGTTGGGTTGGGCTTATGCATAACCCATGAAAATTTTGAGACAAACTTATGTTTAGTATTTGAGGCCCAGTAATACTTTCAATTACAAGCCCATTACTTCAAACAACTGAACTATAGCCCAACTACAGAGAGCCCAAATTCTGGCCCAAATTGAAAACTAAACCTCCATCCCTTCTGGACTTTGGTATTATACATCTGAGCCCAAATAGAAAGAACATAGACTTTTCCTTACACTTTTGCCCCTGTGTTGTGTTGGTCAATAGTTTATATCTCTAGACCTAAGTAATATCTTTCACATCATAATATCTCATAAGTTGTAATCCGTGCACTTACAAAATTAAGTTTCACAAGGACTACATTTGATTACTAAAGACAATAAAAATCAACCTATTTAAAAATCTATTTGAAGAACAAGTCATGCAATTAAACTGCTCTCCTAAAGAATTTTTATGCCAATTATATATCTATTTGTTAACAATCAAGTGAATTAGGTTAATTGATAAAATTAGAAGTACTCATACAATCAACAACAACATATACATTGAAATCCCAAGAGTGGAGTATGTGGAAGAAAACTTGTATGCAAATCTTACCATTACTTCGTCCGGAGGTAGAAAAGTTATTTCTCAAAGACACTCGACAACAAATTCAAGTACAAAGAAGGAGACAATGAAAAATACATAGCAAGTAACACGCAAGTAGTGCAAAGTCTACTAGAAAGAAGCAAAACAACAATACAATAGTACTCATATATATATATATATATATATATATTACTAGGTAAGTTAGAATAATTGGAAAAGAAAATAATATATGACTAGGGTCAAAATTGGAAGAACAAAATACTTGTCTCCTTCTTAAAAACCCCTAAAACCCTAAACCCATTTTCATCAAGGCCGCTAAAAGAGTATTGAAGCATGAGACCTCCAAGAGGACGTGGTGGTGGCGGATTCAGGGGCGGCAGAGATGGCGGCAGAGATGGCGGCGGCCGTGGTTTCCGAGGCGGCGGAGGAGGACGTGGCGGTGGCCGCTTTCCTCCTCGAGATGAAGGTCCCCCTTCTGAAGTCGTAGGTATGTATTGTAGATGTTCAATGCGCTTCGGCTTTATTCGTGTGTTTACTTCTTCATATTTTGAAGCGTTAGTGAAATTTTTTGTTTCGCCACTTAATATAACATAAAATTAAAATTGATTTTATAAGCTATTATCTAAGTTGCTTAGACTCTCCAAAATTATTGTCACATGTATCTGTCGACACTTTTAAAGAGTTCGAGCAACATAGATTATTATTGTATGGGTAAAGATGTGATTTTGATTGGTAACATTTTGCAGAGGTTGCTTCTTTTGTGCACGCATGTGAAGGAGATGCAGTGACAAAGCTGACAAATGAAAAAATCCCTTACTTTAATGCACCAATTTATCTTCAGAACAAGACACAGATTGGGAAAGTTGATGAGATTTTTGGTCCTATTAATGAGTCCGTAAGTAATCTCGTTTCGTGCTGTGATTTTGCTTAAGGATTACTGATGCTATATATAGCTTTTAATTGTTGTTGTAGTTTTTTTATTAAGATGCTGGAAGGGGATTTAGGTACTTTAGTATACACAGTTTGAGTTGTATATTGGTGTTGATTGAAGAAATATTTGAAATGAATGGTTGAAAAGTTAAGTTGATAGAGATATAGTCACACAATTGTTTAAAAATTGAATCTTTAATGAATTTGAGATCTTTGAAAGCTGTGCAGTTGTATGGAAGGGAAGTGGTGTCAAATGTTTCGGTCCATTACAAAATATAAAGTGTAACAAGTAGTTTCTTTCTTCATAATGCTTCAGGAGTTCAAGGGAAACATGGAAATGTGATTTTCTTGTGGAAAAGAAAGTAAAGTTGTTACCTTTTTAGCTCAATTGTGCGCTGTAATTAGAGAGACTTTGATAGTGGTGACCTTAACTTGTTTTTGACATGTTCTATAGAATCAGGTTCTTGTAGTTTAATGTTCCATTTTACATCTTGTTTGATGAAAAAAGTTGGGGACTTTTGTCATACCTTCTTGCTTTATATGGGATCAAATTGGCTGCTTTTAAATGCTCAAAGTGATGATATTTGGTTATGATTCATGCAGCTTTTTTCAATTAAGATGATGGAGGGAATCATTGCAACTTCATATTCAGCTGGAGATAAGTTCTACATTGACCCAGCTAAGCTTTTGCCACTGGCCAGATTTCTTCCACAGCCTAAGTATGTTTTCTTTGCTATACCTCACGCTTCGTTCCTCCGGATATTCTTGTACGCCACATGACCTAAACTAGAGTAACAATGACAATGTTTTATGTTCAAGAACAACTTGTAAAAGAAAAGTGTGAGATAAAGATGGTAAGTAACTTGATGATACCTTTTAGCGCAGAGGATATGCAACTTGTATAATTTTAGGAATCAAATGCTTTTCATACAAATACTGTGTTGTGATTTCAAATAGCCGCAAATTCAAGGACTTACCTGTGCTATAATTGCAGTTTCATTTAGATTGGTGAGATAACAAACCATCCCTTAAAATCCTTTAGTGAAGTTGACTGTTAAAATGTTGAACTTTTGACTTGTGCAGAAGAAATAAATTGATTTCCGAGGGATTTGATTGATCGCTCTCCACGCTCTTCCATGTCATTTTTTTTTTTTTAAAAAAAATGTTGATCCAATGCTAAGCAATGTTCACTGTTGCAGGGGATCACAACAAGCTTTTAGAGGCGGTGGACGAGGTGGAGGAAGAGGTGGAAGAGGTGGACGTGGAGGCGGTGGTGGTTTTCGTGGTGCTAGAGGTGGAGGTGGTGGTTTTCGTGGGGGTAGAGGACCTCCTCGAGGTGGTCGTGGAGGCGGTTTTAGGGGTAGAGGGAGATTTTAAAAAGAAATATGATGTACTTTTGATTTCTCTATTTTGGTTTGTAATTCTGAATGCTGTGAGAACTCAATTGGGAGAATGTTATCATTAGTTCCTTTTCGTTGTTAATGAAATTAGCCCCCCTCCTTTAACTTCATCTTTTTTTATTTAAACGAGAATTTTGTTTATTTTGTCTATGATTTAAATGCCAACTACTAATCTAATTAATGACATTATCTACTTGTTCTTGTTGAGTAAAGTTGGTCTTGGTTTGTATGTGGATCTTATTTTGTTGTTTGGTCTTTATGGAGTAATTTGTTTCATGACTTAAAGTAGCAATTGTTATGTGGGAAATCATTTCAATTTGTCCTTTTGATATGTAATGTCGATGGTCGGGACTTGGTATCTTTGTTGTACTGTTTCAATAACATATCGTAGTTTCAGCTGCAGAGAATGATCAAAGATTTTGAGATTTAGGACTTCACACTGATTATATGTTGTATAGGGTGGAGTGTTAGTTGTTTAGTAACTAGTGTGTTTAAAAGATGAGATGTATAGGGCGGAGTGTTAGATGTTTAATAACTAGTATGTTTAAAATATGAGAGTAGCAGAAAATGAGGATAATAAGATGGATGTGCAAGTAAACTAGGAGAGACATGATTATGAACAAGGTGGGAGTGACTATCGTGGTGGACAAGATGAGGGGGGCAAGGTTGAGATGGTACGAACATGTGAAGAGACCATGCGTATATGTCTCTAGTGAGTGAGTGTGAGAGGTTGGCTATAGTGGGTATTAAGAGAAGCAGAGGTAGACCGAAGAAACCTTGGGAAGAAGTGATTAGACATGAAATGACACACCACCTATAACTTATCGAAAACATGACTTTAGATAAGAAGATATGAGGGTCAAGGATCAGAGTTAGGTAGTCGAGAGTTACTAGTTCCCTTTCCAATATTGCTATTATTACTCTTACTAGGTTAATTTTTCAATGTTGGTTATTACATGTTCTTTCCTTTGTCTCAGTAATTGATTTATTATTGTTCGTGTTCTCTTCTTCATTGTTTTCAACATGGCTTATTCGCTATTGTAATTCTTTACACACCTATTTTTAATATATGTTTTACCTGAGGGTCTATCAAATGTCATTACCCAAAAACAACAAACACAAAAATATGCAGAGAGAGTTAAAGACGGTACACAAAAAACTAGTTTAACTGATAAATATGGCAAAGTGCCTCTTTCAATGCTTTGTATTAGGTGTACTATTTAGAAGTCACTTTGTCCATGGGCAGAACTTCAGTTCACAAGACTTAAAAAGAAGAAAAAGGAGAAAAGAAAACGAAAAACGAAAAATTGAAGTCCAAGCCAGTACATCAAATGGATAAAGCTTCTGCCAAAATATGTTGAATGCAGAAAGTAATATGGAGTACTAAGTGAACTCCATGCTTTTCATAGTTTTATTTAAGAAAGAAAAAAACCATCACGGGCCTCATTCTTACGCCTCCCATCCTCGAAGAACGGTTGCTCTAGCTACACGGTTGACACCTAAGGTGAAGGCGCCCATTCGGAGATCACAGTTGTGAGTCTTGCACATTTCCTTGACATCTTTAAAACCTCTTGTCATGTATGTCTTCAACTCATCATTCACTTTTTTCTCATCCCACATAAAGCCTTGGATGTTCTAGCATTACAGAATTTATCGAAAAAGTTGATTAGCTAACTGACTAATACGAGCTCTTAGAAGTTTTAACATGTTCTTTTAATGCATAACAGAGTAGACAACAGAACAGAAAACATGCAGAGGTATTATACCTGGACCCACTCAAAATAACTGACGGTGACACCACCCGAGTTAGCATAAATATCCGGTAGGATGGTAACTCCTTTCTTTGACAAAATCTGCAGAGGATTAGAGAATTAGTTAAGATGCTGCAGGTGTCTTGTGCATCTCAAATGACTATTCCAGTAGCTTATACGTTGTTTTTTAGCTTTTGCTTAGGATGCAGACCTTACCTCTACCTCGTGGAGGTAGAGAGGATGTTTGCAGAGGATCCTCAATTCAAGTCCAACAAATCAAGGTAGTTATGAAAAAGAAAAACGCCAAGTAACTAATAAGAAAAGGAAAGAATTATTGCACTGACCTCATCAGCATCTGGATCAGTTGGATGGTTAGCAGCCTCAATAATATATTTGGCTTTAATTTCATTTGCATTATCCCTACAAAGAATAATTCAAAGATATCACAAATATGAAACAAAAAGGCTTCTCGATAACTAGTAATTTTATGCAAAATCATGAAACGTACTTGTTGATTACTCCACCGAGGGCAGCTGGGATAAGAACATCACAGTCTTCTACCAGTATCGAATTGGCATCAATCGGATGTGCATCATGGAAACCTTTAACTCCACGAGTTTCCTTCACGTGTTTGAAAAGACTTTCTATATCGATTCCCTTCTCATTCTTTATGGCACCTGTTATGTCACTTACGGCTACAACTTTCCCACCTTGCTCATGGATGAGCTTTGCAGCCCAGGAACCAACATTCCCGAATCCCTGAGATGAAGAAAACAGTTATCAAAATTCGCCTGCTCGTCCACTGACAACTAACAACAGAACTTTCTCGACCAACCAATGTGACAGCCTATGAAGTTGTCGTTGTTTAAAACAAAAATGTGTGCTTTTGTTATGGACTTCCATGCTTGGATATCGAATCACCGTTGAAGAAAAACATTTTGACTCTGCTAACCTGTATAACAAAACGCTGACCAGCAATACTCTTGCCGTGCTCATTAAGCAGGGCTTCTGTAGCAAAGAGAGCACCCCTTCCGGTAGCTGCATCTCTGCCTAGAGATCCACCGAGATCCTGTCATAAAGTATTATATTATACTTCTCCCCTAAGCTCAAATTAACAAATAATTCACCGAAACAGATAATGTAGTCATTTCCGCTACAAACTTTGTGCATAATCTAAACTAGGTTATTTTCGGCATACTTACAATAGGTTTTCCAGTTACCACAGCAGGTGAATAACCATGAAATTTTGAGTACTCATCTAGAATCCATGCCATTGTCTGCATAAGGCAATTAACAGTCCAGTTAGATGAATGACATTTTTCTCCATCAACTGAAATGCTAAGCCCATGAAATAATTTCTCCACATACCTGAGGATTTGTTCCC
>JAJOOO010001886.1:0-31500 GCA_029582685.1 Solanum piurae
TACAATGATCTATATATTTATTTTTTCTTTTGTTTCAATGGCAAATTCTGACTGACCTTCATATACAAGGCTCATATTTGTAGGCATCTAAGCCAGGAAGCTCGCGGTTGTACACATTTGGTGCTATGGTTGGACTGTGATCGTGAAGGAGAAAATATATTCTTTGAAGGTACTTTTTGATTGTGACATTATTATTTCATTGCAGGCAAAGACTTGTTACAATGGTCTTAGATGAATAGGCTTGGATAAATGTGTCAAGCTCCATGTCACATGGAGAGCATTTAATGGTTTGGTGTTGGTTTGAAGTACTTAAGATTTTTTGTTGCTAAACTAAGAATAACAGAAGTTAAAAACAATGATAATAAAATTCTGTTTTTTGGTGGTGGTTTTTAAGTAGTACCTTAGTATCAAAGTTCTTGTAGCTTCTTTACTATCGAAAGTTAAAGGGGTGGGAGAACAATGGATGATCAATCTAAAGAAATTTTGGAATTTTAGATTTTCTGTTTGGATTGAAGAAATCATAAGACAGTAGGAACCCTTCGGGGTGGCCCAGTGGTTTGGGCTTGGGACTTCCATGCCGGAAGTCTCAAGTTCGAAACCCCTTTCCAGCGAATACAAGGGGTTTGCCTTCTGGGTTGAGCTCCTCGCACCGAGATTGCCTAGTGCGGGTTACCTTTCTTATGTGGTTTGCGAGCTATTGCATAGGAGCGGGGGTTTTACCCTGTGCGCACCCAAAGGGTAGCGGCTACGGGTTTCCCTTGTCATAAAAAATAAAATAAAAAATCAAAAGACAGTAGGAAAAAGTACAGAAGCTCAAGGGATCATGCGTGATCCCATTGATGTCACTCTTGCGAAATGACATGTCATTTTTTAGTGGTTGATTTCACTGTTTTGGAAGCATCAACATGTGATTTTATGAAGTTTAACAATCAGATAGGATACACTGATTTTATACGATCAAAATCTTTATCTATAAAAAAATTAACTTGCATTTTTATGAATTGTCTGCTTAAAAAAAGGATCACATAGAACAAGTATGACAAGCACGTTTGGATGAAAGGACACCTTATTTTGTTTTAGGTCATAGTGAAGGTAATGGATAGACTTCTTAAAAGAGAGCCAAGGATTTTGAGATTCCATTAAATCTAGCATATTGTTAGAAAACATTTTTTTTTTTAATCAGAAAACACAACAAAAAATTTAAACTTTATTTATGATAATCATTGGAGATTAATATTGTTAGACGTCATAAGTGCTAATCTGTAAATCTATCAACAAAATCGAAAGAAATTAAATTAATTTTGAAGGCATTGATAAGTGTTATTCATGTAAAAATTAATAATATAATGCCTTAAATTCATAAAAGAACTAGTTATGTTTAATTGTTGATATTGACCGAGAATATATATATAATATTGTAACAGATGAAAATATCTTATTTAAAAAATGTACAAAATAATAGTAGACAAACAATTAACGTCAATTATTCAATTCATTTTCCTTTTATTTTTATTTTTAGATTATTATTATTATAATTATAATTATTATTTAGTGATATTATTTTTTTTTTTATTTTATTATTTTATTATTACTTGTTTCTTTTATTACTATAAATTATTAGTTGTAACATGTTATTTATTGCCGCTAAAAGTTATTTTTGTTGTAGTGGCCTATGATAATAATGTTATTATAAACTTATTGACATAATTAAAGTGAAAGATTAGCCTATGATAATAATGGAATTGTAAATTTATATGTGCAAAAATATATAAGAATTGAAATAGTAAGTTAACAAATACTACTGTATACATTTTTATAAAATAAAAATAGTGCATCTTCACAAAATTTTACATACATAATTAACATATTTGATACCACAATTGATATTTACACACAATATGTATAAATTGGACCCATATGGTTAACACAAAAAATGAGGGTATCTCAATTAACATATCTAACACAATAACCCATATTTAAATATGTATGATTGTTTTCCATATTAATAAGACATAAATTTACTTACCAACTTAAGAAAAAAATGACACTGTACTTTACTTTATAAATTAAAATTATTGAACAAAAAATGAGGGCATCTCAATTAACATATGTAACACAATAACTCATATTTAAATATGTATGATTGTTTTCCATGTTAATAAGACATAAATTTACTTACCAACTTAAGAAAAAGATGATGTTGTACTTTACTTTATAAATTAAAATTATTGAAGCAATTAAAACTCTTCAAAACATAATTATCATTTCCACCCTGCAAAATGTATTTGTACCTTCAAGAAGATCAAAGCCAATCATGGTTTAAAATTTTCATAACACGTTACCTCAAATATCAACTTTCTATAAAAACATAGCAGTCTATTAAGGAAAAAAGAGAATATAAATATACTAATTAAATCAACTAAATGATTAGATAAATAGACTTATTTGAAATCCTTATAAAATTCACCAATATGATAAAGTTGTTGATGTATCAATGTTTGACGGAATCTGAAAAATTTATAAGAATATATATATGATCAAAGTTGTTGATGTATCAATGTTTAATGAAATTTGAAATATTAATAAGAATAAATATCAAATAAAAGTTATTTATTCAACAATTGAACAACATAACAATCCAAAGATGCAAACTTTTGTACAATAACAAATCTAAGATGAGTAAAAAAATGAAAGAAGATTTTTACCTCTATCAATTTTTTTAGCATAAATTGTTATTTGCTTCCTTTCATAGGTTTTCAAAAGGAGTAAAAAATATCATATTACGATGATATGTATTCATCACTGTTCTCATGATATTTATATTGATTTTATTCTTACAAAATGAAACACTTATTGAAATCGTTATAAGAATATGAAAACAACATAAGTAAGATATCTTTGTCATGTTGACAATTTTATTCATTCCGTTTTTTATGGTTATAATAATTTTAGTGATTTCTTTGTCATGCTGACAAATTTTATATCTTATATTTTTTAAAAATAAAGTAAATTGTGTGAGAAATTCTAGTGATTTCAAACACGAAAACAGTAGTTAGTTTGCATTTCATTAGGAACAATGTATTCAATTTATTTTTTTATTATAAAATGAGACCACTTCAACCGTTTTTTACGTGCACTAATTCTAAAAACTCTTTTAAAATTTTGTTTTTAAATTGTTAATATTTATTTAATATATTAAATAATAAATTATTGTATTTATTATCTAAGATATCTAGACTCATCTTCATTACAATTTATCTCAATTTTCTCAATTGCATATTTAGATTAATGACACCTATTATATTTAAAATTTAAAGAGTTAGATTTAATTTTATTTAATAAGCTTTTTAATCATAATTAAAAGATAAATTAGGAAAAACTCACCAACTTTAGTAAGAGAAAACTCTCTCACTAATCTCCTCATTAATATCATTACTTTAATTATCTTTTCTGATTTCTTTTTGATATAATTGATTTGATTTTAGTTTAATTTTATTAAAATATTTAATCAAATAAAATCATAAAGATCTTTGATAAAAAGTACATAAAAATTCAAATACACCTTAATAACTGAAGATAGTCTCTAAAACTTAGTACAAAAAAAGATAAATTTCAAATCATGTTTTCAAAATTACTTGTAACATATTAACATCTTATTTATCTTTTAAAAGGAAAAAAAAAAATCAAGAATCGCCAAATTATTCAATGGCTCAGACATCTCCTTTAGATTGTACGGCTACAATTCTATGTAAGTTTATTAAGGACTTTGAGGCACAGGTCAGGTGTTAAGCTCCAAAGTTGGAGAAATTTTCAGCTACAAATTTACACTTCTCATATGCTTGCAAGCCTAAGCTAGGATTTTCAACGAGGAGTTTAATGTAATTTTTTGTCCTCGATCCCACCTAGCTCCGCCCTTAGTTGTCTATATGCAGAATGTGGGATAGTTAGTTTGAAAGGAAATACATGACTAGTTATGCATGGAAGAAATTTTAGGGGTAGTTTAGTTTGCAAACTAGTTATACCGGAATTATAATGTGGGTTGTGTAGTATGGGGATTGTTAATGATGGATTACTTAATGTAAATATGTTTTTGAATAGATATTTTGTTCATTCGATTAAAAATATATATCTTCATCATTTTGATATGAGGAAAATTACAACTTATAATACTTTCTGTATAGCTTTCAAATATATAAATTTTAATTTAAAGATCTAATTCAACATTTTCCAATCTTTTTAGAATATTTTCATGATTTTCTTGTTTAATTGTTCGAGTAACGTCTCCAAACGTCCACCTCCAATTTGCGAACTCGTTAAGATTATTTATTCTATCCATCCCAAAATATTTGTCACATTTTTTTTAAAAGTCAAATTATATGAACTTTTATTAATATTTTAAAATGTATTATAATATTTTTTATATATATCTTTTGAATATATAAATTTTAGTTTTAAAATCTAATTCAGTACTTTACAATTTTTTATCCGGAAAGAAATCCCCACGATGAGGAAAGAAAGAAATACAAAATAGTTAGTTTAACCATGATTTATGAGGTGGGCCCTTAGATTTGATTATTTACAAGTGTAATAAGATTAACACTACAGTCTACCGTGGACAAACTGGATACAATCATTCTTAATTACATATTTAAATGGAGTCCGGACCCAAAAGGGCAAAAAAAATTGTCAAAAATTTCAAAAAGGCACATCAAATTTTTTTAAAACCAAAAGGGCAAAATCGCTCCTGAAGGAGCGATTTTCCTCTGACACAATGACGAAAAATCGCTGCCCTAGCAGCGATGTTGTCTAAAAACTTTTTTTCTTTTTCTTTAATTAAAAATTGCGGCCCTAACAGCGATTTTGTAAAAAACAATTTTTTTTATTAAAAATCGCTGCCGTAGCAGCGATTTTGAAAAAAAAAATAAAAAAATTCTTTAAATATTAAAAATCGCTGCCACAGCAGCGATTTTGTAATTTTTTATTTTTTTAAATTAAAAATCGCTGCTATTTTTTTTCCTTACACATTACTGTGCAGGGGCAGTCATGCCTAGTGCTATTATATTCAGCCTATTGTTAATTATTAATAATATAAAAATGATAAATAAGACGGACAATATACTCAATAAAATTGTTGAAGCATGAGGAAAATTGAATTATATATCATAAATAATAATAAAAGAATATTAAATTAAAAAATAAACTTTTTTTTAAAATTCTTAACCAATTTTGAAGAAAAAAAAGAATTTATTTTTTGAGAAAATCACTGCTAAGGCTGCGATTTTTATTTTTTTTAACGTACAACTTAAAAAATAAAAATCGCTGCCTTAGCAGCTATTTTCTCAAAAAAATAATCCTTTTTTACTTCAAAATTGGTTAAGAATTTAATTTATTTTTTATTTTTAATTTAATATTCTTTTATTATTATTTATGATATATAATTCAGTTTTCCTCATGCTTCAACAATTTTATTAAGTATATTGTCTGTCTTGTTTATCATTTTTATATTATTAATAATTAACAATAGGCATGAATATAATAGCACTAGGCATGAAAAATGCTGCCCCTGCAGTAATGTGTAAGGAAAAAAAATATTTCTGACTTCAAATCGCTGCCAACAGCGATTTTTAATTAAAAAAAAGAAAAAAAGTTTTTAGAAAAAATCGCTGCCCCTGGCAGCGATTTTTCGTCATTGTGTCAGAGGAAAATCGCTCCTTCAAGAGCGATTTTTCCCTTTTGGTTTTAAAAAAAATTGATGTGCCCTTTTGGAATTTTTGACAATTTTGTTTGCCCTTTTGACTCCGGACTCTATTTAAATGGCACGCTTTATATTTAAAATGTAAAGGATAAGATTTAATTTAACAAATTTTTTAATCAAAATTAAAAAAACAAGTTAGGAAAATAACTCACGAACTTTTTGAGTGATATCTTGTTTCACTAATCTCCTCATTAATAAAAAAGACAGTTTTTTTACGCTTCTTATATGCTTTCAAGTTTTTGAATATAATGTTGGAGCTAAAATTTTCTCGTGAGGGTTCAAAATATTAAAGAAAATCAAAGGGGTTCATGTAATTTTTTGTCCTCAGCCCTACATGGGTATGGAATTATTGAATGAATATATGTTTTTGAGTAGATATTTTGTTCACTGGATTAAAAATGGGATATATAGGATATAATATAAAACAATTTAAAGAGTAAACAACTCATAATTTATGAGATACTATAAAATTAGTCTTGTACAAACACTTTCACTTCAGCAAGGCAACCACTAGTCCTTTTTACTATCCTTAGGTAGTTTAGGAGCAGAATACATCACGTATCTATAGAAACACAACACAATGCAGAAGCTCAAAGCCAAAGCTTTAACTAACAATCTCCCATTCAGAACGTAAGCAAGAATCTGTATTACTAATCTCAACAATACGTCTTTTCCTCCAACATCATAAGTTGAATGCATGAAATGTGCAATGGTATAGAAATATGTGGTGAAGCCTACCACTAGACGGAGATGCCCATAATTTAACTCCAAAAGGTGATGATGCAAGGCTGCAAACACTATTATAGGAATGAGCTCGATCATAAATTTTGCCTTGGCACCAATTAATTAAACGGAAAGGCATGTCGCAAAACCAATAAATAATAGAGTACATCACAAGATGATGAATAAAAGTGCCAACAATTATAAGAATCAGCTCGAGAAATAAATGTTCCTATTCTTTTTATTTTAAAAATAATTAAGTGATAAGTTCGATTTTTAAAAAATTAAATTAAAATATATTGGATAATGACTTTCACCAACTAATTATGAATTAACATTAATTATTAATTATAAATTCAAATCAATAAGACTAAATTAAATTAGTATTAATTAACCAATTAACAATAAGATCAACAAAACTGGAGTCTTTAATACTTATTTTGATCCTAAAACAGAGTCTGAAGTTCAACAATTCTTACAAATAAAATAAGTATTATTTAAATAAAGTAGTATTAGTTAACTGATTAACAAAACGTTGGAGTCTTTTAAAAATGTAGTCACTAGTCAGTGTTACAAATCAAATTTTTAATCGCATAATTATAATTATTTGAAAAAAAATAAATAGTCACCAATTCGTGCAAAATAAAAGGAAAATAATCAGGAGATAAATATCACATTACTATTAACCTCCTCACCCACATCTGTAACTTCTCCACACAATCCTCTTCTTCTGGTAAACTATAAACTTCATACATAATTTCAAATTGAGGAAACTACGTGTTATTATGATAAAGAAGGTAAAATATTATTTTCATATATTATCTTCTTAAGAATTTCTTATTCATATTTTGAAATTTATCGATCACAAGGTAAAAGATTGAAATACTTCGTCTAATTTTGTGTTTAATTTGTTTTGAAAACTTTAATTTTCTTTTAGATTGGATAGTTCTTTTTGACATTGTTTTGTTTATCTTTGTTGTATATTTGATCGATAACTGTTTAAATTTCATCGATAACTGTTTAAATTTCAAATTGCTCCATTTGCTACTTCACATCAAAGTGTAATTGTTATCGTTAAAGAACAAGAAATGACTTTTCAGGTTTGCATTTTTTTTCTTTTTAGATGTAGTCATTTTTAGATCAATCTTTGATAAAATGTCAACATTTATTAGTGACATTATTTGAACTATAATTAAAATATTAAATGAAAAAGTTAGTGAAAATATCATTGTAGAAAAAGAATTGAATAAAGATGAAAATGATAATGTATAAAGAAATCTAGATAATATCATGTAACTTAATTCTTAATAAATAAAATCAAGAATTTAGAATATTATCAAAACTCCATAATTCAAATAATTTTAATTTAATCAAAATTTAACAAAAAAGTAATATAATGAAAACCTCCAATTGAAAATACAACAAAAATGGCCAATTGACAGAGAGTGTACAAGTTTAATATAGAGAGTAAACATAATTATTAAAAAGCTAGTAATTAAAATTTTTATTGATGTTTTAATTGATATATATTTACTGCAATTCTTTTTTAATTAGTGATATTTTAACAACAATATCAAACGGGCTCTTAGAATCAATTATAATGACAACCATTATGGAAAATTACATTAACAAGAATAAATATTAAATTTTACCTGATTTTTTTGAATACCAAACTAAATAATTTGATTTTACAATTTTTCCCTTAAATATAGTAATAATTGTTATAGACAATTACAATAAAATTAGGTAGTTTTAAAACTTTCCATTATCGTTCCACTTCTAAACAAATTCTAAATATTTTCATTTAAAAAAAATTATAAATCTGTATCTCAAAAGAATCGTGACAAAAAGTAAAATTATAACTTAATATCCACCCAACTTTCCATAACTCCTCCTCCTTTAGTTTATAGCAAAACAATGCAAAAATAAATAATATAATATAGATTGTTAGTTTAGCATTACTTAAGTGTATTTTAAATTTGAAATTAAACATAAAAATAATTTTAAATTTATATTTGATAATAAAATAAATAAATTTATGTAATCTTCTATCTATATATAATAGGATAGATAAAAACTATCACGTATCAACACTAGAAAAACGTAGTATTTATCATTAAAATTAAAAATTAAATGAGAACAATTATTTTAAGTTCTTACAATTTTTAAAAATAAATTCCACGACTATTCTACCTTTAATTTATAGCAATAACAATGCAAACACAAATAGTATAATATAGATTGTTAGTTTAGCATTACTGTGTTTCTCAGTAAAATTAAATTGCTATAGTTTAAATAAAAACAATTATTTTAAGTTTTTACAATTTTAAAAAATAAATTTAACTTCAGACAAGTTTTTTAATTATAGTGATAGGTATCTATATACTCAAATTTAGAAAAAAACTAAAACAATTTTTAAGAGTAAATTATAGTTAACTCAGTAATAAGAGTATTCCTTAGATGATTCATATAATCTATTATGTAAGAACTAAGATACCATTAGAAAAACATAGTCGACCTAATTAAAAATAGAAGTTAAAAAAAAATATACCTTTCTTAAAGTTTTGCTTCATGTGTTTTGTCGATGGAAGACTTGCAATTATTTACACTCTTTGTTATATTTGAAGGTATAGTTCATTAAAAAAAATTATTTTAACAAATTTTTATTTTTTTGACTAAACTTCTATTATATTCTAATGCTTCTAAGACATAAAAGAGGTTTACCGAGAAGAATTTTGCATAAAAAAGTTCGTCTAATTAAAAAGTTTTGATGAAGAAGAAGTCAAAATCAAAGACAATAAGAAGATGAGAAAGAGTTACGTGATCCCCTACTACAATCAGAATGATAACTTAGACGCAATACATTATCTATGCATTCAAATTGTTGAAACAAGTGTACCATGTATTATTTTGAGAATTGTCATTAGAGTTTCATGTTATTTAATGATTAGAATTGACAAAGAAAAATTAATATCTCATATTTCTGAAACATTTTTAAGATGCAAATGTGAATTTATAATGACTATCATAGTTTTATTTATCAAATGAACTTTATGATTATTATTTTAATAGTTTCTTTCACTACTATTAATCTAATATATAATTAACTTAATATCTATATTACATGTTCAATTCAATATCTTTTCAAATGATCGTATATCATACATATCAGAAATAAGTCACAGAACAAATATGTCAAAGAAATAGGAAAATATATATTTTTAAAATGTATCAATGGAGATTTTCAATGAAGAATACAAAATGATCCAACAATATGTCATAAATTTAATATGTTATATATGTGGTATCACTCAATATATTTCTTCACTATCTTCAATTCATTTTGAATCAAGTGTTCTTATTTTCTTAAAAAACTTGAATTGCAGAAAAAAAATAAAAAATTATCTGCGGTTAATTATTTTAAATTGATTTGGAAAACAATATGTCATAAATTTAATATGTTATATATGTGGTATCACTCAATATATTTCTTCACTATCTTCAATTCATTTTGAATCAAGTGTTATTATCTATATTACCTTAAAAGCATGAACTCCTAATTTGAATGTTAAATTACTATAATATTCCTAACTTAGGTTGTGACTTTTTTGATGAGTTGTCACTTTTTTGATAAGTTGTGACTTTTTTCGAAGGGTTGTTGTGACTTTTACAATAAGTTGTGACTTTTTTCGAAGGGTTGTGATTTTTCGATGAGTTGTGACTTTTTCAAAAGAGTTGTGACTTTTCCGGAAGATTGTGACTTCTCAAAAAGTTAATGACTTTTCAAATAAGACACAAAAAACATTTGTTCATACTACCCTTTGTTGACTATAAATAGAGGGGTTTCCTCTCATTTTTCAACCACAATTTTTTCAATCTTCTACTTTTCTTCTTCTTGCATTTCAAAACTTTTTGTGTGATTTATGGTCGTTGAGAGAGTTCGAAGTTTAGCGAAATTAAATATGAGGTACCACTATTCTGAGAAGTAAGTCTAAATGCATTTGTTTTTGTTAACAATTTCTTTTGTGATGTAGATATATGCTTCTGAATATCTTTTCCAAAATTTAGAGAATTGTCACGATTTGTTTTTGATGCTCAAGACAAAAGAATGACTTTATTTATTAATGATGCTTGTGTGATTTAGACTCTCATGAAGTTTGCTTCAAAATAGTCATTACTATATAAACATTTCCCTTTTGTTTTACTTATTTACTATTTCTTAATATTTCAGCATCTTAGACGAAGAAAAGTTCATATGAATTACAATAAGTCCGTTGGAGTTTGTATTAGTTTAATTTTTAATGTTTATTTAATAGTTAATTTTATGAGATAAATATTTTCATTAATGCAAATATATATTTATATTTGGGTAGGTATTTGTATTTAAATTAAAGTATTATATATGTCACAAATGTATTATCAAGTTAACAAGATCTTCTAACTTCAAAATATATTATTTTAAAATGTTCCAAGTTTTTTAAAAAAAAAAAAAAACTCGCAATAAATGTGAAAATATGTGAATATATAAAATGTAGTTGTTCTCTTCACATGTTTATATGACATCTATACAATTTAAAGTGGAATGCATATGCAAAGCACATCTTGTTAGATGACAAGAAAAATACAAATCAAATATTGTCTATAAGGTAATATTAATGAGATAAGACTAATTGCATGATTGAACCCTCATCAAATTGAAATAAATATATACATTATTACAGTTAACTAATAAAATTTTTCATTGACCATCTTCATAGGTTTGCGTAAATAAGAGATATTTATGGTGATCCACGTTGAACATTCACAAAAGAATCTGCAATATTATATTTTGCTAAGCTTATTATTCAAATCTTCGCTTAAATAAGCAATACTATTTACTATAACATATATTCATATTTCTAGACTTGATTTGTTTTAGTTTCGGTGAATCACAGTCCCCTGGCATTTGTAATTTCAAGTTTCCCATATATGTGTTACTTCTGACCTTTACATCTTACTGCTACCCTCTTGTATGCATCACAGTCACACCAATTCTGCTTCACAGTCCAGAAGGAAAATACCATACAAACTAGCTTGTACACACTACAAGAAAATATACTTATTGCTACAATAAAATTATGTAGCTAATTATAACTTTTTTGCGACCCAATAAAAATAATTGTAGCAATAGCAACTCTTTAGCCATAATAAGTTATTTGAAATAAAATATTGTGGCTAAATATATAGTTTTGCTTCAAGTTCTAAAAATATGTGGCAATAGTAACTCTTTAGCCATAATAAGTTATTTGAAATAAAATATTATGGCTAAATATATAGTTTTGCTTCAAGTTCTAAAAATATGTGGCAATAGTTAAATGATATAGCCATAGAGTTTTTGCTATAGTAAAATTTCGTAACTAATTACTATTTTTTTGCCACGAATTTTAATTTACCATAGTAATAATAACCTATTAGCCACAATAACTTATTTGAAGAAATATTTGTAGCTAAATAAATAATTTAGCTTTAAGTTATAAAATATTGTGGCAATAATTAAATGAAGTAGACATAGATTATCATCTATAATAAAAATTTATAGCTGATAATTATTTTTTTCCACAAGTTTGAATTTATCATAGTAATAATAACCTTTCAGCCACAATAACTTATTTGAAGAGGAAATACGAGAGACCATTAATGAAAGGTGTGTTTGTTAATGAAGCATTGTAATCTTGAAAATTGTCTATGAGTTCAAATGGTAAAGCAGTTTTAATCAGTCTATATATGGGGAGTTATGTACCTAATGAGCTGGTCTCACTTTTAGTTGAAAATTTAGTTTGATACAACGCAATACAAGTGGAATCCACACCCTTTATGATCGCGCCAAACAAAGACAACTACTAAAGAAACAAATACCAAATTTTGTGTTCATATTGTTGCGTGTTGTATAAATAATACCCCGATGAAATATGTAGCAAATAGTGAGGGCAGCACTACTGTAACATTTATCGGTGGTATCACCACTTCATCATTTGTATGGAATTTATGGTTATCAACAATTCAGTAAGTTACTTTTATAACAAAGGCAGCGCCAAAAACACCATGAATAAGTATATCACTCGAGCGTAAAGCAGTATTATTTAGGAACCTGTAATTGGAGACCCATAAATAACGGTTACAACTGTAGGAAAAGTTATCTACAAATAAAAACAATATATTGTGACTAATATAGTCTAATACATTTACATTTACATATATGCGGTGAATCTAGTTTTCTTAAAAAACTTGAATTGCAGAAAAAAAAAAAAATTATCTGCGGTTAATTATTTTAAATTGATTTGGAAAGATAATGACATAATACATCCATGTCAAAAAATATTTCAAACATTAAATAAAGATGGTGAAAACTTTTAGTTGGCTTAGAAATCTAAATATATTATATTATTTATTATTATTTATTACTACAAGGAAATATAATGAAACACTCTCTCATACTATCTCAATTGTTTATTTACAATTATTTTCGTTAAAAAAATGATTATACATTTTAACAAAAGGATTTAAGACGAATGTGAATACATTCCTTATGGAATTCCTTTATGGAACTAATGATTCATTTAAAAAAATTCATAAATGCGAAATCGGCATAATTTTCATAACTAATTATAGATATGAGAGTGGAATAATTGTTCCATATACATTATGGATTATTAAATTATTTTTAAAATATTGAAATATGATAAATTTTATAATCAATAACAAGTACACATAAATATTAATGGTAAGTTGATTTATTATCTAAAACTAAAAAATAATAAAATAAGAATAAATTGTTTCAAAATTATTCAATTTATATGGATTTATTTTACAATTAGGCAAATCAAATTGATATAAGCTAATTAACAATTCATATACGGATAAAATATTTATTTAATTAATATACAACATCTCCAGATATTTAGAGTTGAAGACTAATAGCATCACTCATATTCTTAATTTTTTTTATTTTTTTTGCAGCTTATATCATATGCAATACTGTATGATATGTAATATTGCGGATTCAGAATCTAACAAAAAATTATGACGGATTGGGTAGATATAATTAATTACCAGTACTATTAATATTGTATTTTATCATTTTTAAAATATAGAACATAAATAAAATAATATAATATTATCCGCGCGTTAGTACACATAATAACTCGAGAAACTCCAGAAATTGGAGAAATTTTCAGCAAAAATGACTCCAAAAAAATTTTGGTTCGTTCATGGCTATTGATAAAGTATTTGGGGAATTTGCAGGTAGCAGAGAAGCCTAGCATTGCTTTATCGATTGTGTTGTGAACCGAGTTGGATATGTAAGGACCTATGGACTAGAATTGGTGGAGACTTATTTAGTTGGGAATTATTGGGCCGAGTAAAATATTGGAGTTTTTTATTTGGAATCCCGGCCCGCATTTGGTTAAAAGGAAAAATGAGTTAAAAAGAAGGTTTATGCATATTGTGAAAGAAGTTGTTTGTTACTCTCATCTTTTATCTTCTTCTATATCTCATCTCTATCTTCTTCTTCTTAATTGTTCTTCCTTACCAGTTGTTATTTTCTTGTAATTCCAGTCAGTGATTGCAATACTACAAAAGTTCCCTTGGTTATTATTGAGTTTGTTACATTGGTGCTTTCATTGAGAGTATTCTATGGCTGACGGCTACCTCAACTTTTCTTTCCAACCCACAACTGCAATCGTGCTGGATCGCTTCAGCGGTGAATCTGACCCAATTTATCAGGCAGAGTGTTATTCAATTTTCATGGCTTCTCGAAGGATATGTGGTTATCTCTTCCTTACCTTTACTTTGACGGAGAAGCCCTCGCTTGATTTAATTGGTTGTATCACAATAAGCAATTCTATGATTGGAAGCATTTCACTGATAAATTGTTTTACCATTACCGCAGACAAACTGTTAGGAAAATTGGATTGCCTCCCGTAACTGATCTATTGCTACAAATAGATGCGAATTTATCTCGTATGCATCGTCACCTGGATAACATTCATAATACTCTATCGGCTTGCTCCCAAAATTTTTATGACGCTCCAGCACATTCGGATTTGACTGCATCTTTGGCAGATAAGTGTGACATAGAGGAGGTTGCTGAGCAAGAATTTGTTCCTTCTTTGGACAAGGACAACTCCAACCCTACAGAGAATTCAGAGGTCACTCATACCATTGAGACTTTGGGTCCCATGTTGGAGTCCAAAATGACTTGAAGGATGACCCAATCAATTATGCCTGCAAGATGTTCGCTGAAATGTCCAATAAGAAAATTACCATGAAAGTCGAACATACAGTGATAAATGATTCTGAAAATCTGGCATCCCATATGTTTCTTGAAATGTTTCAAACAATTTCTGCAGTTAAGGAAGAGTATAATGACCTTGTCATGTTTAATATGCAACTTGGACTTGGGATAGTCCTATGCTCGGAGGAGATGTCTGGAATGTTGTCAACTTGCACATATGTCCAACTTATAAACAGAGGTATAATTGATCACTTTAGTAGACTTGGTCATGCTTCACTGATCTTAACTTTGCATTTGTATCCACCTGATCAATTCGGATTAGTGTTTCCATTTGACCCTGGCTCTCGTTTACTTACCACGGTCCTTAGAGTTACAAGAAACTATGTATTTTGTGTCGCTTTAGACAACTTGGATCATAATAAGTTAATTAGGGCAACCTTGTGGTATTCTTGCATTTGGGTTGGTAAAGGACAAGATCAATATCGTCCTGGTATCGGGTTGTCTAAATTGAGAGAATTTGGTAGGGTGGAGAAAATACAGGGGTTGCCTGAGGCATTTGCTGCACGATATTCGGAGCAGTTTCTGGATATTCTTGTCAGAAAAAATGGTGTGTTCTTGTTTGTTATATTTGGTGTAGCTCATATATCAAAGCCAACTTTGTTGTATCTCGTCTTTGGTCCGGGTCCTTATCTTGCTTATGATATATTTGCTAAGTTACCCGGTAAGGCAGTGGACGTATTTCGCCAGCAGTTATTTCTTGATGAAGAACTTGCACCGCAGAGAACTGACCGACAACTTGCCTCACTTTATCACCAAACTCCTCGAACGATTCAACGTTGTTACACTGATAGAATCTTTTGCACAGTTAACGTGGAGCTATTACAATTGCAGGGTTGTTCTGACAGGTGTTGCTTAATAGCTTATCCGAACTCTATGACTAGAGTGTGGGATTCCGGACAATTTTGGTGTGCGAATTCCTCCATTTTGCAGTATGATTCAGTACTATCAGTTGCTCTTTCATCAAATTATACTCACTTTTATATTGTTGAAAGAAGCATTTTCTTCTACCCGACAACATTGACATCAAAGGCGACTGGATTGACTTGGAGAAGAAATGTTCTTGTTTTCCGTTTAGTATGGCATGCTGAAAATAAGGCTCGATACATGGACATGCGTATTTTAGAGACGTGTTTGCTCAAGGTTAATGTTTTCGCAAGTCTTGGCATGCCCCTACTTTGGAAGGATAATTTTGGCCTCGCCCCTGTTGCTAAATATCTCTATAGTTTTTGGTCAGCTAGCATTATGCTAATCTTGGCTCACTTCCATCGTTGCAAATCTGAAGGACTGGGCACTACCAAGCCTCTTGTCTCTAGATCGACTTTCCTTGTTTTAACTCAGCTAGTTTTCTCGGTAGCTTTGGGAGAACAAAATTGCGCTACATATTCCATTCAAGTTGTTGTGGTGTTTACCATTGGAGTGGGCATTTTCGATATTGGAGCAGGCAATGACCTGCCAACAAGAAATTTAATGGATGCGAAAATAATTGTCCCTTGGATTGTTGTTTGGATGGTTGGAACTTGTTCTTTGTTTATTCCTTGGTACACTACTCTTCTCCTTGTTCATGAGGAAATACCATCAGCCAATCTAGTATTTACAACTACTCTAAGAATCTGTCACATGGTGAATTTGCACAATACTTTTATGATACTGCATTCTTTAAGGAGTTGGACCAAACAACTAACAATGATCACCAGTCAACTGTATCGATTGGAAAACAAAACAAAGCATATGTGGTTGCCTCTTAGTTATGGAATTGTTATCACAATACCCTTTAATGGAATTGATGGGAAGAAGTATGTTTCACCTTATGAGAGTGATATTCTGTTATGGTTGGCATTGTTCTACCTGAACCTTGAGGACAAGGTTCTCATTGAGGGCGGGTGTATTGTTGTGAACCGAGTTGGATATGTAAGGGCCTATGGACTAGAATTGGTGGAGACTTATTTAGTTGGAATTATTGGGCCGAGTAAAATGTTGGAGTGTTTTATTTGGGATCCCGGCCCAATTAGCATTTGGTTAAAAGGGAAAATGAGTTGAAAAGAAGGGTCTATGCATATTGTGAAAGAAGTTGTTTGTTACTCTCATCTTTTATCTTCTTCTGTATCTCATCTCTATCTTCTTCTTCTTAATTGTTCTTCCTTACCAGTTGTTATTTTCTTGTAATTCCAGTCAGTGATTGCAATACTACAAAAGTTCCCTTGGTTATTATTGAGTTTGTTACAGATTGCCTCAGTTCTATCTGCTGCTCAAGTATGATTCTTTCTTTCTGGGTCTTCAAAATCTTGCTTTTTTTTTTCTTCTGGTTCAGTCTGTTTCTGATGTGAATTTTTATTTGTAAAGAACTGTTTTTTAACACTTCTCATATGCTTGTAAGTTTTTGGATATAGTGTCTGAGCTGGGATTTTCACTAACGGGTTCAAAATATGAAGAAAATGAAAAAGGGTTCACTGTAATTTTTTGTCCTCGGCCCTACTTGTGAGGAGAAGAAGAAAGAGAGAACAGGGAAAGAGGGTGTTTGCAGCATTGGATCAAAAGTTTCAAAATGAAATGATTTGAAAATTGAATTTAATGGTTTCCTAAGGTATCAATTACAATGCTTATTAGAGAAAAACTAATCATGATTAGAGAAAGAATACGGCTCACAGTCTACTTTGACAACCAAAACAAAAGCAGTTGCTGGAGTTGTGGCAGGAGTCATGCTGAGTAACTAATAGATTATAGTTTCTTAAAATGTTTTTTGGAGTATCAACAACTTTCAATTGTCTAGTGTGATTGAGCTCTATTTTAATGCACGAAGCAGGTTTATTTTCTGCGCTCTCTTGTAATGGTTTCAGCTTTCAGTTTACTAGATTCCTCCCTTATTTTCATGTCCTTATTCTTTTTGGAAAGCACCGATTTGGGGGATATGCTTCTTGAGATTTTTGTACTTCATGTAAATGTGTTGAACAGTACCTTTTAGGTAATTGTTTGATCTACTAGTTGGTTATCCTCAGTGCCTTTGATGGGCTCTTAACACTCTCAAAATAGATGCATCTTTAAAACTTCTAGCTTTACACCAGCAGCTTTATTATCTTGCTTCTTTATTTCATAGACTTTGAGTGTTCATGCAATTTTGTTATATATTTGCCCCAGATGTCAACACGAAGAGGTAGCACAGGAGTCCATGAGTTCGATGTGATGTTTCTTGGATCACGTGCACATTATAAAGTGACTTCAGTGATTGGTCATGTTTTCAGGTTTCCTATTATCCCAGATTATAACAAGCATTAATTTTGGCGTGTGCCTTGGTTCAATTAGTTCCTGTGGCTAAATATGTTTGTTCAATCAACATCTATATTATTATGTTCTCCGCAATGTTTTGGTGACTTTGCTTCGATTTCTCTAGTTTGATGTTTGTTCTCTTCATTCCCTTTGAGCTCCTGCTCCAACTCAAAAATATGTATGAGGCTGCTTTTTGGTGTGGCAAAAATTAAATTGGCAATTAACTTTTTGGTCGATTTAGTTGGAATGGAAGTCTTTATCCTCTTTTGAGATAGGTGGAATGTAAAACTGATGAATCCTTTTGAAAATTGAATCCGTTAGGATGTGCTATCCTATGCATGAGCTGAATGCTGATGTCCAAGGATAGCAAATGTTTAGTTATTTCTTTTCTTGATGCCACTCCCAATTGCCTCCTCAGTTAGGAGTTAAATAGAAATATAGACCCATGGAGAATAGAGCGCTTGCGATTTGTCCGTGTGACTATATATTGCGCAACCTGGTCGATATTATGTAGCCTGTGGCCATAGGAGCGGGGGTTTTACCCTGTGCACACCTAAAGGGTAGCAACTGCGGGTTTCCCTTGTCATGAAATAAAAATAAAAATAAATTATGTAGCCTGTGGCTTGCTTTCAAACTTACAGTTGTGTGAGCTGTAATAATCCATGTGCAACATGTTAATTTTTCTAAATGTCAATAAGAAATCTATTGAGCATTTGGAATTACACCAAATGACGAAGTACACATGACTTACTACAGAAGAGGAACCATGTGGAGCCTTATCCTAGGCTTCATCCAAGTGAGATTCTTTCGTGGTCTGGCTTTATCTGAGGTGGGAGTGAGATTACTTCCATCTTTTTTTCTTTTGAAAAGTTAAATTACTTTGTTATCTTTGAATACTGCAAACCTTTCCTTTAGTTTCCCCATAAATCAGTAAGATCTTTATTGAGGTATATGTTTGAAAATAAATTTTGGTCCTTGATGTTGTGATAAAGTAAAAACATTGCTTGAGCTTCCAGTGATTGCTTTCTTTATATTTAATCCCATAACTTGTTGGTTTGTTCTAGTATTCAATCTGAATTTTCTGTGTCTGATAATCTAGCGTAGATATTCCAGCAACTTTTCCAGATTGGACAACTCCAAATCCTTCAGATCTTTTCCAGGCACCGATACTTAAGAAGGAAACAAACCCCAAGATAATATTTCTCCTTGTTCCTGTTTACTAAAGTTACCAGAGATTTTTCCATTTGAATAGCTTTTATCGTATTTTTGGTTAAGACCATCTTTATGCAGCTGGGTTGCATTTGTTTCAAGCATATAAGCCGCATCTTATACTTTTGAGATATCTACTTTTGTTTAGATCAGATATTACAATGATCTGTATATTTACTTGTTCTTTTGTTCCAATAGCAAATTCTGACTGACCTTCGTATACAAGGCTCATATTTGTAGGCATCTTAGCCAGGACGCTCGTGGTTGTACACATGACTGTGATCGTGAAGGAGAAAATATATGCTTTGAAGGTACTTTTTGATTGTGACATTATTATTTCATTGTAGGCAAAGACTTGTTACAATGGTCTTAGATGAATAGGCTTGGATAGATGTGTCAAGCTCCATGCCATATGGAGAGCATTTAATGGTTTGGTGTTGGTTTGAAATACTTAAGATTTTTTGTTGATAAACTAAGAATAAAAGAAGTTGAAAACAGTGATAATAAAATTCTTTTTTTTGGTGGTGGTTTTTTAAGGAGTACGTTAGAATCAGAGTTCTTGTAGCTTCTTTACTGTCGAAGGTTAAAGGGGTGGGAGAACAATGGATGATCAATCTAAAGAAAATTTGGAATTTTGGATTTTCTTTTTGGACTGGAGAAATCACAAGAAAGTAGGAAAAAGTACAGAAGCGCAAGGGATCATGCGTGATCCCATTGATGTCACTCTTGTGAAATGGCATGTCATTTTTTAGTGGTTGATTTCACTGTTTTGGAAACATCAACATGTGATTTTATAAAGTTTACACCTATTTCAGAATATATCTTTTCTACAAATCAATGAATCTATTGATTTGAGATTTCATTGATTTGAGATCTGAACCTAGGCTTTTGAATCAAACTATCCCAAAGTGAAAAAATATAAAAGATCTATACCCTGAATTGACAGATAAAACGAGCTAACATGAGGTCCTGAAAGGGTCAAAACAAATTCAGGATTTAAGCAGCATATAAAACCACCAAATATTCTACAATGAGTATATATGTTTATATATAGACAAATTGATGAACTGCACCAACATTACTTGATAAAACTTCAAATCGCCCACTTTTTGATTTTTTGTTTGGTTGCTTTTGTTCTGCTTTTTGGAATATTTTTTTGTCATAATTCTGAATTCTTGCTTTATCTTATTGGTTCAATTATAGTGTGCACTGGATTTCACACAAGCGATGGTAGAAGAATTTACCGTGCTCGATTCTCTTCAGTTACTGAAAAAGACATTCCGAAGGCAATGAATAGCCTAGCTGAACCCACAGAGATGAGGCATTGTCTGTAGATGCACGCCAAGAGATCGATTTGAAAGTTGGAGTTGCATTTACACGTTTCCAGACTAGTCATTTCAATGGGAAATATGGCAATCTTGATGCAAGGGTTATCTCGTTGGTTCTCTCCACTCTTTTCCGTTTTCCTATCACACAATACCTTCTTTTTTTTTAACTAAACTTCTTATGCGTCATTTGAAGAAATTGCCCGACAATGATGACATTCATAAATTCTCTTCCTAACGTCATAGCTGCTGCTGCTTCTACTCTGTGTTGATTGTGCTGTCTTGAATGTGTTATGTCCTTACAGACCTTGTTCTGGCGGAGTTTAATTTCAAATGACATGTTTTCTGCCATGTGTCACAAAAGAGCTCCCACATCATATTTTTTTGGTTTATTTGTTGATTGTTTGGAAAAGCATGTTTGTCTGGCTTTTGTGTTTTTTTCTTTGTTTCCTGCTGTTGTTTGCACTCTGTGTAGTCTTTAATCATGTCTACTGGTAGATACATTCTATTTAAAAGAAACCTTTGGTTGTATGAGTTATGACTTGCTATTATATAGCCACAAGTATCTGTGAGTTTCACTTTTCATAATAATATCAACCATCAAGAAATAATTGCTTTTACATGTCAATTACTTCGTGTTACTCCTTTCTTCTACAAATTACTCGTTACCATTATATTATCAAAATTATCACAAGTCTAAATGGAACACACTACAACTTATAATATCAGCTATGGGCCATGTCAAACTCCTACGCTTGGGTTCTGTGTGGATCGTTACCTGCAAATCACTATGTTCAAGCCAGAAATGTTTTGGATTCTGCATCCATACATTATGTACAAGGGGTATGAACTCAAATTAGAATGGGAACGTAGCAGGTTGTTTGATGCTGATGTGAGTTCCTCCTAGTTTGACCTTTCAAGAGGTTTTGTCCCAAAGTATTGAGTTCATGCCTCTGTTGCTAATAGCTTTCTAATTGATAGGTTTCTGCAATGTTTCAGAACAGAATAATAGAGGATGGGATTATGAAAGTTGTTTGTGTATCCAAAAAGCTGGAATCCAAAGGTCGTCCTTCTGGTCTAAACAAAGTAAATCTACTTAATTTGAAAGTGGTGGAGAGCAATTTCAGTGCATTGGGCAGCTTGCCACTGTTATAGGATTCACCTCTATTATGCCATGGCTGGCTATAAGTGAGAAGAATCTTCCTGAGTTTGCTGTAGGAGAGAAAATCGAGATTTTCAAAGTTGACCTAGACAAAGTATCACATAATCTGTTCAATTGAACTTCTCATTTGTTGTTCAGCTCTGGAGTAAAGTCATAGTCTTTGCACTTCAGTAGTACTTGTTGGTCCATTAATTGATTCTTTTGATTTAGGATACCAACTATGCCTCAATCTCAAGTTAGTTGGGGTCAGTTTTATGAATCCTCAGTATCTTACATTTTACCTGACACTTTATTCTTTCTTTTGCTATAAATTGACTTGAAACACCTGTGGCTTACCGAGTACATAACCCTAATAGAAACATATGGAGGTCGAGGATTAGGGTAAAAAATTAGTAGGTAGTCACACAGTCTAGTTTCCTTTATCAGTGGTATCTGTACTTTTTTCTCCTACTTCCTTATACTTCAATTTCATTATTGCCTGATGTTTCCTTTGCTTCGTTTATCGTATTATTTGTTGGTGCTACTGGTATTCAATATTCATTACTATTCGCAGAAGTCCTTTTACTTCGCTTAGTTTTGCTTTGAAACTTGTAGGGGAACACTTCGCCTCCGGATTATCTCAGCGAAATTGAGCTGATCTCTTTGATGGAGAAACATGGTATTTGAACAGATGCGTCAATCTCTGTGCATATTAACAACATATGCGAACGCAATTATGTCCAGGTTTTGCTAGATGCGTTGTTTTTCAATTCTAGCTGCTGTAGATTGTCCTCTCTATTGCTTTCTGTTATGGTTCTTTTGACATGAAATAATCTTCTACTAGAAATTAGACTTCTGAGTTGGCTGAGTGAAATTGCAGGTACAACCTGGGGGCCGATTGGCTCCAACTCCCCGGGGTATCAGCTTGATTAGAGGGTACCAATGCATAGATTCTGATATCTTTTTGCCTGACATACGAAGTTTCATTGAGCACCAGATCACTTTGGTAGCTAAAGGTCAAGCAGATCATTCAATGGTTGTGCAGCATGTACTAGAACAATTTAGTTATTTTGTTAAGTAGGTATAAGATATTAAGCTCCTACGTGATGTTTGGTGGCGCTTTGCTGCTTTCATTCTTTCCAAACTAGAAACAAGCTGATGTTTACAAATAGACAACTGATGATTTTTTTTTCTTACCTGAATCTGTAACATGCTGATGGTCACTGATAAAAACTTAATCATGAGCTTCCAAGTACATCTCTTAAGACCTCTCAATTGAACTTCTCATTTGTTGTTCAGCTCTGGAGTAAAGTGATTGTCGTTGCACTTCAGTAGTATTTATTTGTCCATTAATTGATTCTTTTTTATTTAGGATAACAATTACCCCTTAATCTCAAGTTAGTTGGGGTTAGCTATATGAATCCTCAATATCTAGCATTTTACTTGACCATCCTTAGTATACCATAGTTCACAGCTTCTCCTTTAAATGTAGAATTGTTAGTTAGAGCTTAGCTTTACCGTCAATTTTAATTTCTACAGATACGTAACATTACTTAGCTCATCGTATAAAAAAGAAATGGAGCTATTACCTTGCTAATTAGAGGACTAACTTCATTAACATAACCAGTACATGTAATTTTCAGACAAAACAAACAGTTTTTTAGAAAGAGCAAAGCAGCAGGTTCTTTCCCGAAAAATCAACAAAAAAAAGTTATGGACGCATCATCCCCGCAACCGCTTCTTTCCTACCCATCAAACCGCAGCAATTTCTTGCCCATCACTAGCAGCAGCAGCTGCTGCTTCTTTCTCAGTACTAACAATTTCTTTCCCAGCCTCTTTTCCAGCAGCAACATCTTTCTCAGCAGCCTGTCTCTCAGCAGCAGCAACGACTTTCTCAGCAGCCTGTCTCTCAGCAGCAGCAACGACTTTCTCAGCAGCAGCAACGACTTCCTCAGCAGCAGCAACGACTTCCTCAGCAGCCTGTCTCTCAGCAGCAGCAACGACTTTCTCAGCAGCAGCAACGACTTCTTCAGCAGCAGCAACGACTTCCTCAGCAGCAGCAACGACTTCCTCAGCAGCCTGTCTCTCAGCTGTATGCTCCAAATAAGTTCTCGCATAGACGAGGAAGCAGCAAAATCCGAATGTAATCCAAGTCGACTGATCGAGGTGGTGATCTCGAACCGAAACACCGATAGAGAGGGAACATAATGTGTACATTATGCCCATATCGGTTACTACCGGCCTAAGAAGCATCACGGCGCAAAAGGCACTGATTACTCCCGAAATGAGTGCTCCAAACAAATAGGGACCCGCGGGTACCCTATGATGTTGGAGAAGCAATACAATCCAGCCGAATATCACTCCTTGAGGTTTGGAAAAGTTGACAAGCGCAGGTGAAATTGGATTTGGCCAATTTGCACTGCCAGGAGTAGTTTTCTGAATGTGAATGTGCAGAGGCAAAGAAAGCAAGTTGCTGAAGATAACAAATATGACCACATTATGCATGGGTTTAGCATCTTCCGGGCCAAGAATGATATCAGAAACCAAGAACACAAATGCTGCACCGTAAGAGATTGAGGTGCTCCTAGACCACAAATGAGCCTCCCATGGTTCCATGTTGGATGCTTTTTTTCAGAAGGGGAGATGCAAATGGTGTTGTGTTCTTTTGTTTTTCTCTTGTCTGTTAATAACTTCTTCTTCTTCTCTTATTTTATAGGCGTGGGAGTTAAGAAGCTCCCACATGATAGTAGTAGAGGGTATTTCGGTCTATTTGAGTTTACTACCTTTTTGTTCTTTTTGCTGAGATTACAATTTTCAATAATGTTAAAGCTGTCTCATCTTCGGAAATATATATGGGCCCATTCTATCTACAATTTATATGTATAGGACCAATTCCACACAAAACACCCGAAGCAACTTTTAGTAGAAATTGCATATTTTAATGGTTATGAATTTTGTTTAATTGAGATAAAAATAGAAAAAGAACGATTAATATTTTTTTTATTTATACTTTTAAAGAATAAGCAATATCTAATATTAACGCTTATTCAAACAAATGTATTCTTTCTGCTGAAATACTTTATATGTTAATGAGCCTTAGTTGAAAGTATTATCGAATTAGAACCAAGCTGTAATCATTATGTAACTAAGTAGACTATAAACTATATGTCAATAAATAAGGTAATAACAATAAACTTAATTTATATGGTGTCATTTGAAAACATATTGTTCATATATTTATCTATTAGTCTGATATAATTATTCGGTCGTAGAGTCGAATCCTCGTTGTATGAAGTCGCATTTTTTGGGAGTGCTTTACCCTTTTAATATGTGATTTTCCAACGTAAATTCAGATTTAATTGAGCTTTAATATGAATATCGAATACTGAGTGGAGAATAAAAAAATAAAAAACTTACAATTACTATTTTCTTAATTATATTTGTTGTATGATTTTTCGACTCTTAATTAAACATGTGATTTGATCATTGTTTTCTCTCGTGTGTTAAAGCGTTGGTTATTAAGTTTTATCTTCTTCTTAGAGTATCTTATTTATTTATATATACTCCCTTTGTCCTGACACATTTCATTTTTTTAGAGTCAAATAGTAAGTTTAATCGAAAATCTGTGCATGAATTTTTCAGTTTTTGAAATTAAATTTATATATTTATAAATTACGTAAAAAAAACAGTATAAGTTTTGACAATTCAAAATATTTAAGATTACCAAATGTACAAGAGAAGATCATGCACTCTTGAGCTTTTGTATCTATTCTAATTTTAGTGAATCCTAGTCTATGTTTTCCTTTTACATGTATGCCTTTTTAAATTGGAAATGGGGCAGACTTTTATCGACAGCGCTTCAGTGTGGTACCTTTTAGGCCACCCTGATGGTTGGGATACGGTTCATAGAAAACCTGCACCTAAACTGAAAAATCAATCAAACTGACCAGATAAATTGTTTTTTTATTTACTTTTGTTTAATTTAATATAAAAAATAAGAAATTTATAATAGTGTTTGATTTAGTTTCATATGAAACGAAACACATTAAACACAATCGAACCAAAAGAAAGAAAACATTTGTATCATTTATATTGCTTTGTAATATGTTCATATCACATGTTTGTTACTAGATACATTAAAATAGATATCAAATACCAAGTGAAAAATAAAGAAATCAAAAACTTGCAATCGCTATTTTCTTAATTATATTTTTAGTATTATTTTTTCGACTCTTAATTAAACATGAGATTTGATCATTGTTTTCTCTCGTGTGTTAAAGAGCTGGTTATTAAGTTTTATCTTCTTCTTATCTTATTTATTTATATATATTTCCTATGTCTTAATTTATGTGACACATTTCGTTTTTTGAGAGTCAAATAGCTTAAGTTTGATCGAGAATTTACGCATGAATTTTTCATTTTTAGAAATGAAATTTATATATTTGTAAACTACGTAAAAAATTGTATAAGTCACAATAATTGACAATTCAAAATATTTAAAAGACAAATGAAAAATTTGCAATAAAAAAATAGATTTATTTGAATCTCAAAATTCGAAATGTATCACATAAATTGGGACGAAAAGAATTATAATAAGGGGGAATTTGCAAAAAAAAAAAAAAAAGAAGATATGTTTCTTCATTCATTTATCAATGTCACTTTCAACAAATAAACTCATAGTAACAAAAGTACATATAAAAGATGAGACATTTAATGTCATTAAATGCAATACAAAAAATGTTTTTTTTATAGACAACACACCAGTGAAACACTAAATGAATGTCACTTTCAACCAATAAACTCAAAGTAACAAAAGTACCATATAAAAGTTGAAATATTTATTGCCATTAAATGTAGTATAAAAAATATTAAATTCTTAAATATTAATATTTCTAGCCTAAATCTTAAATTTTAAAATTTTCTAATCCTAAGCTCTAATTTTCTACTACATCAAAGAAACTGTGGGCCCATTTGCAGCCTTTTAATACATCTGCCTAATTTTTTCTATTTATTTCTAAACATAAATCTATACTCCAATGAAGGTTTTTTTTTTATTATTGTTTCTTTTGTTATAATCCATATTACCAAAACATAAGAATGGCTTTATTCAAGTTTCTTTAACGTGATTTCATTTACAAGTGGGAACTTTTTGCAAGGCAATAAAAGGTCATTATAGTTCATTCACATTTGCAATTTTTTTTAGTGATGACAAAATCAAAAATTATCTCTTAGTTTTAGATTGAACAAAAAAAGATTTTAAAGTGATCAAAATCATTACACTTTTAAAATCAAAATCTCTTATTTTTAGAGTGAAAAAATAAATTTCAAATTTATTTAATCATAAATATAAATTAAAGTTATTTTTTAATGGTAAGTGAACAATGTTACGTATTTATATTTGTTCAAATTTAGTTGTTGTTCTTTCTATTTTAATTTATCATATGTTAAAAGATTATGCTTAAGATACTATAAATTATTATAATTAATAACTTAAAATATTTTATTATAAATTTGAAAACTACGTAAAATACACTATAAGTCACAATAAATAAAATGCTACACACCTTAAAATACTTTTTTTAAAAGAAAATCTTTAATTGACTCTTACAATTCTATCAGTTCCACGTTAAATTGAACAATTGGAACAACATATATTATTGAAAGTTACGTAAATAATACTTTAAATCACAATAATTAACAGCTGAAAATACTTTAAAATCATATAAGAAATTTGATTGACTCTCCTAATCCATACATGTGACATAAATTGGAACAGAAGAAGTAACATATACACTACTAGAAAAAGGTGAATTACATGGAATTTTCCTATGAATTATATAGGAAAATCTGCAGGTAATTTAGTTACCTAGGAATTTTCCTACAAAACAAAATCGGATGAAAATACCTTCGTAGGTAATTATTACGTGCCGATTTAAATTTCCCTAAGTAAATTACATGGGAATTTCGAATTCGCATGAAATCACTTACAAATATTTCCGCAAAAAATATGAAAAAATCGTCTAAAAAAATTGGTAGAAATTCATAATAATGTAATTCTTTTTTTTAATATGCAATTTATTCATCTTCCATCAAAAAAGTAGATTGTACATGTTAATCTGTAGGAGGTTACAACCAGTAAATTACTCCTCCATAGCATGAAGATCAAATAATTACCCTTGTGACCGAATTCAAACTGTTTCTGTTGCCTATGACTTATAAGGGATCAAGGAACTGCTCTGCATGCGATGTGGTACTTGTACATGGACTAAATTCAACTGCCTTATTTTTCAACCTTTTTTCTCTTTTACTAAATTTTTTATTTCATTGATTGAGATGATGATCAGTATGCATTAATAAATAAGATTTTCCTAATTCACAATTGAACTATATATCCCAACTACAAGCAAGTGGATTAAAATAATTATACGAACTTTATTCTTGAGGAATTTTAAGCTATTTTTCAATAATTTCATTGATTTAGATTCAATAACATATCAAATTATTTCTTGTCTGAGAAATGCCTTAATTAAACAGATTTTAGATGGTTAAGTAATTGGTAATAATTGCTCCTCCAATTCTAATAACAAATACAAGATCTAAAAGAGTGAAAGACTTATTATCACTATTTATTAATGTAACTTATAATCTGTTTTGATAAACTTTTAGCATATGATTTATAAGCCAAAAATCAAATGTTAGAATGTCTAACTTGTGACTTTGACTTATTTTTATTAGTTTAACTTAAAAATAAATACTTAAAATCACTTTAATCCTATTCAAACACTATAAAAGTACTTTAAAATTATTTTGATTGAAAAACACCTAAAATAATCCGTAATTAAAATTTCAATAACAAATCCTCAAGTAATATTCTGTGTCATAAAATCTTCATGTAGAGCCTAAAACAACAATTCAAAGCTAAAATCATAACAATAAAATTCCCATGTAATTTTCTGTTTAATAAAATATGAAGAAATAATTCTCGTGTGATTCCCTAGGTAATTAAATTCATGAATAAATTCCCAAGAAAAAAATTGATCAACAAAATACCTAGGTAATTTAATAGGTAGTAAATTGTTTAGGTAAATTCCCAAAAACTAATTCACACCTTAAATTACGATAACAAAATCCCCAAGTAATTCTCTAAATAATAAAATTGACAAGTAAATTCCCATGAAATAATCCCCAAGTAAAATCACATCAATAAAATCCCCAAGTAATTACCTATATAATGAATCTGCAAGTATCATTAATTGGGGAATTTCATGTGAATTCATAATGGAGACATATTTTCATATTTTTAATCACTTAGCTATGAAATTATGTACGAAAATGTTACATGGGGATTATTTTTCTCAAATAATTTCCCAAGTAATCTTTTGGCGCTAAATGGAGCCAAAGTTACTTGCGAATTTACCTGAGGAAATCATATCCGCATGTAAATAATTTAGAATTAAGGAATTTACAAATTATCGCATGAAAATTTGCAAGAAGTATCTGCGGAAAAAATTATCAGGAAAAATCCCCAGGTAATTTGAGCTTTTCTAGTAGTGGTACATTATTCAAAAATGACGTAAAAAAATTATAATCACAACAAATTAACAACTTAATTTTAAAAAAAAAAAAAAATACAAAAATTTAATCGACTCTCCAAATTCCATTTGTATCACATAAATTGAAACAAAGAAATACTCCCTTCGTCCCAATTTATGTGGTACTTTTTAGATTTCGAGATTCAAACAAGTTTATCTTTGACCGTAAATTTATCATATTTATCATATATCTTTTAATTATTTCAAATCGTCAATTGTTTTGACTTAAAATATATAAATTTAATTTCAAAAAAAAAATTGGTCAAATTTAAACTGTTTGATTCTCAAAAAATGAAAGTGTCACATAAATTGGTACAGAAGGAATAACATATATTGGGCCTGCCGCAAACTCCTAATATCTAGTCAAATAATAAGTGTTTTGACGAATAAATTTATGTCGGACATAGAAAATATGGAGAGGAAAAGTATATTGAATAATAGTATTTGTTTTATTTATATCTATAATGAAGTGCATAATAGTATTTGTAAAATGTTTTAGATACTGATTTAGAAGTGTGTATATTGTATTTTGTTTTTTCTCATTGATAAGGACATAAGACAAACTACAACAAATGAGAATCAAAGACTCACCAAACGACAAAAATGAAGTGAGCAAACAACTCATAATTTATGAGATACAATATATAAAATTAGTCCTCTACAAAAACTTTCACATCAGCTAGGTAACTGCTCCAACTCCTTTTTACTATGTTCAGATACTTCAGGAGCAAAATACATCACGTATCTATAAAAATACAATATGATATAGAAGCTTAAAGTCAAAACTCTAACTAATAACTCTCCGTTCAGAACATAAGCAAGAATCTGCATTACAAATCTCAGCAATACGTCTTTTCCTCCAACATCATAAGCTGCATGCATGAAGTGTGCAATGGTATAGAAATATGTGGTGAAGCCTGCCACTAGATGGAGATTAAAGGTGATGCAAGCAGTGGCGGATCTATGAAGGAATGTGGGGGTGCCACGCCACCCCCGAACTTCGACAGAAACTCTATATATACATAGGTATATATATATATATAATATTTATATAAATATAAAGCGTGTCACCCAGAGAACAAAACTGGTTTGTGGTGCCACGATAGGAGGGCAACTTTAGAAGGCTGATGTTGCGGGTTCGAATCCCATTTGTACCTATTTTTTTGAGAAATTTGCTGCACACGTTTTTTAAGGGGAAAAAAAGGCTCCAAGCACGTTTTTTTAAGGAAAAACAGTTGGCATATTATTTTATTTTATTTTTATAATTATTATTGACTTAAATTAAATTAATTACATTATTACTCCTTTGACTTTTCTTTTATTTGGCATCCACGGACTCTAAATCCTGGATCCGCCACTGGATGAAAGCTAGGCTGCCAACATTATTATAGGAATGTTACTATAGAGAAAATTAGGATGTATTGTGTTAGCTTTGACTCTCCTTCCTCTTCCTTGTAATAAAATTTATATGGTTTCAATTCTTTCACTATTTACATATATATTTTAGTGCTTATGTTAACTTGAACGAAAATTTTAACCTTTCAATCAAGTGCTACTCCTATGATATTTTTGTCCGATGAAGTTATGTAATAGAACAATTGAAGGAACAATTTTATTAATAGACATGAAACACATATGCAAAATACATACACTTTAACTAGTTATATATAAGGGCACCAACTTCATCCGTGAAAATTTGGTGGTTTTTCCATCAAAGAAATTGGTTGGCTAATATATTATATATATGTAATATGTTTCACCATTAAAAGACACATCAAGTGTAAGACAAAAAAGTATTGGTGATTTTATTTTATTTTTGGGGAAATTATATGATTAGACAAAAATATATTAGTTAATTAGTCATCATAGTTATACTTTTAGCTAATTACCATTCACGATCAAAATTCAGTAATAATTACGTGGGTTGGAATTTCGAGTTTGTATAATTCCCACGTTTGTATAATATAATTTGTCTAACTTTTGTATAATATAATCTGTATAACTGATTAAAGTTCAGATGTTTGTGTTTGTATGAATTCGATATTTCAAGTTTATATAAAAATAGCTCAATTATACAAACGTATCCGCAAATTATATAAACAAGATAACTTAAACTGTAGCAATAACCCGTAAATATACAAACTATAGCTAATAAGCATAATTAA
>JAJOOO010001887.1:0-38094 GCA_029582685.1 Solanum piurae
AAGGGAGGGTTATGGGCAAGAAAAGCCCAAGGAAGGGTTATGAGTTGGGTTACTCAAACTTCACCCTATCACTCACAACCCATTTACCCCATCCCCACCAAAATATGGTGCAATTGCCTTCAATAAACAAAATAAAAAAGTTAAGCATAGGGTGAAGCAAACCTGTGGTGCATATACGCCGAAGACCCATAAAGAAGCGGGTGTGTTTGATTTCCCAGAACCCGCTGGATCAATACTAGGGACACCATCAATAGCTCCCTCACCAACAATAGGAGTACCCTCAGTAGCGCCCCTCAAACCTGATGGGCCAACACCAATATCATAGGCCCGTTTGTGCGGCATCTCCTCATCAATGATAGACTGCATCTGGACTGCCTCCAACTGTTGGCGCTTCCTCTTCCTCACTCATCGAGCCTTCTCAGTGTCAAAAGTGTGATCGGAGGAATGGTGGCGCTTCCCAACCGCACTGGAATGGTCCGGTGGTGGCATAGTATCACCAATAAGTGCAGACATCACCATCTCATCCTCCACAACCTCAGGTGCTTCTCTGGTAAAACCTCAACAGGGGCTAACAGGGCATCCACATCAGCACAGAGGCTAGCCAACTCCATCTGGAAGGTGATGATATAAATAGTAGGGGAAGGCCTATAAGATGCTCTTAGCTCAAATGCATCCAGGCGCTTATGGACTGCCTGAATCTTCCCATCCATCATCTTCTCCATGTGAGCCTTAGACTCCTCTATAGAGCGCTGCATCCAATTCCTCATGAGCTGCAAGAGGATTTCCATCTTGGTCTCTAACTTCTGGACTCGGGCCAGAGAAACTAAAGTGGACCTGAAGGGGGAGTGACTCGGGATGAGAAAACAACCTGGTTAGTAGCGGTGGAAGGGGGAGCATGTGCATATGTGGTAGTAGGAGGGAAAAAAGTATCATCAGTCTGTGCCGCCGCTACCTGCTCTACCTCTCAAACTAAGTCATCACCCATGGGGAGGAACGATAACTAGTATTCTACGATGCGGGGTAATGTGGTTAGTAAAATCTTGGATGAGCCCCACATCAGCCATCTTAGTCAACTCGACCAATCTATCACAGTGCCATATCGGCACATAGACTCTCTGCATAACCAGAAGATCAAGCATGGAAAGGGTATGATCATAGTCCTCTAGAAAGCTCTCTCATGGATCTCGACAAAAATATTCTGGGTGAAATCAACATCCAATCCCTCTAGTAGTACACTAAGCATCATTGTACAGTCCCAAGTAACGACATTGTCCGTCTGTGTGAGGGACAATCTGGTACAGACGATGGACCACAAAAATTTGGCCCTAAAACTAAGAGTCATCTTCCTGATTGGCAACTTCATATTTTGCACCCGCTCGGTGCTCTCTCCATCCTCAGCAATGCGTCGGGCCATCCACCTAAGTAATGACTCCCTCTGCTCAGAGTCTTTAAAAGAATGGCCTTGAATGATGCCCATCCTGTAATCTACTCCGCCGTATTGATAGGCAGAGTGTGTGTCGATTATAAATAAAATGGTTGATGGTGGTTTCCAAGATGTCAACCGGTAGGTCCCGTACCATGGTAGTCAGGAGAGCTGGTTGGGGTAAAGCCTTAGCGCGTAGTGGCAAGGCATTAATGACAGTCGCAGCATATGAAGCGTATAACTCACACACCATCTCATCGCTATATCGCCTTGGACTCTCAGCCATCCAGTCGCACCAGTGCTACTGAAATAAAGCATGGATGGAGGGAATATTGTGTAGACTCCCTGTCAAAACCCATTGCTTCTCAGTAGTTGGACGGACTACCTTGTCATGCTCATTCAAGGCCTTCCCCTCAATGTAAATCTGCTACTGGCCTTCAACACACCACCTATTCGGCTTGGTGGCACTAAGAACTGGCTTTGCTCTGGGTGGTACATGTGCATCCCTCGTGGTATCGGCAGTGGAAGATAAAACGGAAGTGGCACTGGAATAGGAGGCAGATTGTGATTCTCCTGCATTTGAAGCCCCCTCCTCAGACTTGGGGGGCAGTGACCTCGACCTCGTCACTAGATGTAATAACCTACTGGGACCTATTTCTCTTGGTTCTGGGGCAGTGGGGGAGACTCATGTAAGACTTGGGATATATTCATCTCTCACGACCCACAGGTACCCCTAGATGTAACAATGCACATAGAACCCCAAAAGGCACCATGTAAGCCACTTAGCATATCATAACATAAGTATAGAACAATAAAGAATAAAAACACATTTCAAGTCCAAAATTTTCATAAAGGAAAGCGGAAGTCTAGACTTATCTCAATATAGCCATCTATTACAATATTGAAATCAAATAGGGTCACAACCCTTACAACATAGTCCGAAATGGAAATACAAGAAAGGAACTATAAATGAAACACCCGTCCTCGAATCATGAGGACTCACCCTAAGCTAGAAGAATAGTCGAATCCAAGCTTGAACCAAATGAAGATCGCCTTAAGAACCGAACCCTACACTTGGGAAAATGTAGGAAAATATGGGTTAGTACAAAAATGCACCAAGTATGATAGCCATGCATAAAATCATGAAAACATGATAAAAGGGACATTTAGTTGAATGTATGCAATTTACTAAGTTAAAGCATCATTTTGAAGATAATGGAAAAAACATAAGTCATAAGCATAATCAACTCATAGATCATCATACCATAAGAGGAGCATGTCATACATACCCTTAAAACATACTTGTGCAATGCATGAATAAGATCCCATAATCCCACGATACTTAAGTAAAGCTTTTTTAGTAACTATAGTTCATAATCGTCTTCTTGTTCATACTATCATAATGGGGAATTAGCCTTAACCGACATAGACCATGTGAGCTTACCACGGAATCCGGTGTCTACCCCACACCGAAAAAGGGTCGTCCTACTTGCCTAAGGTAGAACCATACTCTTAGCTTAGGTGGATCAACTAGCTAAATACCTATGAGGGAACATATTTTATGGGATAAGGAGATTGCTACTAGAAACCCGGACTCAACTAAGGTAGAAGGTTTCCAACTCATGAGATACATAGTTTGGGAACCCGGACTCAACTAAGGTAGAAGGAACCCATTTGGAAAGCCGAACTCAACTAGTGTAAAAACTTCCATCTCATATTCATCTCCACTATATGTTAAGCATAAATTCCCATAGATTACATATTAAGTCTTGACTTAAGTTCATATTCATGGAAGAATGTCTTGACACTCAATCCAACATAAATCATACTATAGCTCATAGATTCAATAGGTGAGAATAGCCTTTCAACCTTAGAATCATCATATCATGAGAAAACCTTTAACATCATATCATAATCATACATAAGGTTGTTTATCAGGATAAACTTCCAACACAACAACAACTAGATCATAATCATATTTACTTTACTCTCAAAGTGTTGTTAAAGCATATACATAACCCTCTTAATCATGCATAATTCTCATACATTGTCCTTGAAGGACCATAGATCATAATTCATCAACACATCTAGAATTACTACATTAGACATGGATGATAACATAATTCAAGTAGTTCAATTACTACATGCATAATTCTATTATATTCTACTTGCATCAATCAATAATTCATGGATTCTTGAGGAATTCAACATAATACCATATAAAATCATCATTATATCCACAATAAAACATAATTCAATCATTAAAAATGAATTTGAAAGGAATCCATGAGATTGAAGTCAAACCCTAACTTTTGGGATTTCTAGCTTTGAAATTGGGGTTTTTGAAAGGGCTCCACGGATGAATTTTATCCATGTATGAAGAGCTACCATACCTTGCCTATGAATTACAATAAAATTGAGTAGAAAACCTTGATCCTTCAACCCTATCTTCACATTCCTTCTTCTTCTTCCTTGGAGTTCTAGAGAGATTTTTTGGAGAGGTTTTGTGTCACGACCCAGGAGTACCCCCTGGACGTAACACGGCGTACAAGACTCTAAAGAGCTTCATACAAGCCTCTTATAATATCATAACATAAGATAATAGAAAAATGGTGCGTAATTTAAAACTTTTCTTTATAATCGAAGTCTTTTATAAAATCAAGTGGGAATCTACAACACTATGTCTCAAACCATCTACAACACTTTCAATAACACATTGGGACATAGCCCATACAGAAGCTCGAAATATAACATAAAATACATAATGGAAATAGTGGGTTTGTCCTCGAAGCTATGAGGACTCACCAAATCTTCAACTCCTTGCTCCTTAGAAATATATCTTTCCAAGAATCAAACTCAAGTCTCGAAAACCTACACTTTGTGAAAAATGTAGAAGAAATATGGGTTATCACAAAAATGTACCAAGTATGATAGACATGCATAAAAATATTTGAAAACATGCAATAAGGGACATTTTAGTTTGAATGCATGCACTTGCTAATTTAAATCATCATTTAGAAAGTAGTGTGAAAACACATGTCATAAGTATAAAAGACATCACGAAGAGACATAGACTATAGCATGGTAGACATCAATCACAATTAGGGAACATAAGAAATATCATTAGGAACATACACATAGTCAATAAAATCTAGTGTTAACATGACATGTGAGCAACACTTCATGAGCCACCCCAAGGCAAGCTTGTGCAATGTATGGACAAGATCCCATAATCCTACCTACACTAGGCAAGTCACTTTCGATCCTCATTCATGTTTACCCTCTTTTAAACTCACCCCCTAGCCTATCTCTCATAGACTAGGGACCATTCACTTTTGGTCAACCACATGAAGGAAAGCAACTCATAGCAACAATCCAAGTTAACATCAAACATAACAAGTAGCCTTGACTTCAAATGCAATTACCATTTAGACACAAACACATTCATTGCATGAGTCATCTTAACAAATAGGAACCTACCACAACTACTCTCAAAACCTACTTGGGCAATGCATGGATGAAGTCCCATACCCCCACCCATACTAAGTAGAACTCCTTGAATAGCCATAGTAAATCCTAGACTTAACCTTGTGGGAATTAGCCTTAACCGACATAGACCATGTGAACTTGCATGGAATTCGGTGTATGCCCTACACCGAAAAAGAGTGTCCTACTTGCCTAATGTAGAACTAAAATGTATTAGCTTGGAAATGAATCCAATGGCTAAATGACCTACGGAGGCACGTAGTTATGGGATAAGGATATGCTACTAGAAACCCTCCCTTTCTAGCGGGGGAGCTTCTATCTCATGAGATACTATAGAAGTCCGTCATTTTTAGCGGGGGAGCTTCCATATCAAATTCAATATGCACTCGGTTTTAGGCATAACTTCCCACGAATACATGTTTAGTCTTGAATTGAATTTACAAGTCTGAAGGAGTATCTTACCCTCCATCCAACATAGTTCATAAAGATAGCTCATAGATTCATTAGGTGAGAATGGACTTTCAACCTAAGATCTTCATGATAGATTCAATTAGGTGAGATCTAACTTTCAACCTATAATCTTTAATATGTGAGGAAAACTTTCAAATTATACTCATTATGTGTCTATTAGAATGAACTTTCAATCAACACAATAATATCATCATAATCATGGAATAATCATGTATAAGTGTGTGTGAGTGAGAATAGACTTTCAACTACACAATTCCGTCAAATTCATGATCACTTTACTTTCTTTATAGATCTTCTTAAACCATGAGCACATTTTCACAAGCATGTATAATATCATATATTGCCCCCTTTAAGGGCCAAAGACCATATTCTATCAACACATCTAGCATTCATCATATTAGACATGGATATAATCATAGTTCAAGTAATAAAGTCATAAAATGTATGATCTCAAACACTCATAATATAGGTCATGTTGGTGAATTCTTTCCACAATGACACCACATACAATTCAACACACAACAATTTAGATTTTAATCATGCTCATAAAGTACACACATAGAACCACAATTTGGCATAAGTCTCATATTTTCTCCCTCTTGAATCAAGGATCATATTTAGGATTACTATATTAAACATGGAATGCAACATGATTCAAATGACTCAACTAATACAACATAATCTCATAATATTCATCTTACTACAAATCTCCCACATCACAAAGTCACAAATTGGGGACATGAGGGTTCATAATTTCTTGGAGGAAACTCAACATCAAAACCATAGAAATTCCTTAATTAATACATAATTCAAGTAATAAATTCATTATATTCATGATTCTATAACATTCTACTCATATAATTCAATACCCACACTTTAAGATCCTACTTGAGGAGTTAGTGAAATTCATGGATTCATGGAAGTATTTATCATAGAACCACCATAAAAACAGCAATTAAACCATAATATAAGATAATTAAATCATTGAAAAACGTTTTGTGAAAGAATCCATGACTTACAGTGAAAACCCTAGTTTTGGTGAATTCCCTACTTTGAAATTGATAGTTTAAGGACTTTATGGATGAAAATCTAACCATGAATCAAAACTACCGTACCTTAGATGAAGATTCCTCACAAATTTGGGTGGAAAAGTTGAGTTCTTGAGCCCTAGACCTTGCCTTCTTCTTCTCCGATGGAGGTTCTTTGTGAGAGAAATATTTGGGGGTAAAGTTAGTTATGATTTGGGGTCTTGGGAATTATGAAGTAAATAGGTTAGTTAATGGTTTAAAAGTATTTATATAAGTCTATTAAAATGAATTAAAATGACTTTACACTTAATTAAATTAATTAGGAATTACCTAGACTACCCCTCACCTTGGCCGAACCTAGGCAGCCTACATGCATGACCTACGACCCAGCCTCCACAGACCGTAAATGGAACTACGGGGCGTGCTGGAGGTTCGTGGTTCATGGCCTGCAGCTCCTCTTCAAGTCTCCTTGACCCACGACGTGGTTCCATGGGGCGTGGATGGACCTACGCCCAGTAGGTCCCATCCGTAGGTCAAGGAATTTTGGGCAGCTTGGTAGTTTTGGGGTTAGGCTTTAGGGTCCTCCTCAATAACCACTTGGTTGGTCCTTGGGGAGTCGTACCTTGACGTTTATCACCTAAACACCTCGTCCTGGGTACGGGAAGCCATTTTACAACATTAACCCACACACCAAACTCTAAAATTCACATGTAAGGCCCTAGTTCCACCTACTAGCTTTACGGGTGTTACAATATCTCCCCCTTGGGAACATTCATCCTCGAATGACATTTCTAAACACTTTACAGAATTAAAGACTCAAGAATAGCAGCCCATCATGCATGAAACATCAAAACAACGCATCATGTAAAGTAGGAAACATCAATTCCATGTCAAAACATAATCAATGCAATGAAAAGGAGTAGGAACTATTTCTAACAACTCATTAAGCACGAAATTCAATATTTCTTATTTGCATAGGAGGAACTAACTTCTCCAACTAAAATAATGTTCAACACAACATCATGGAGCCAATATGAAATTACTCTCAAAAGATATTAAAGGATGTTCATTAACACATATCATGAAGTAAAATAGGTAACTCATACCAAATGCACAACAACATGAGGAACATAAATCATGGAAACTCATTTTCTCATAAAACATGAATTTCACGAAGAACATGCATCATTTAAGGAAACCATTTAAAACATATAATGCACACATGACTTCCAAAACAAGGGAATTATGGAACACATACACCATCCAAGACGTCACAATTATGAAACAAGTCAAGGGAAACTTATCATTCCGACCTAAAGGAGGAATAGAAGGAAAGATAAGGGTATTGGGACATCTCATTCGCCCTTGGCCTCCCAAGTAGCACCCTAACCTAAAACCCTCACACAAAGACCACTCCTTCACACCTTCATGAAAACAACTTCCTTATTCTATTATTTCTTAACTTGCCGGTCTAAGACCTCTACCAGAACTTCTATATTAAAGAGATTCTTATTTAGGCACTCTAGCTCACAAGCACCCTTACCAACATCACTAAAGAACTCATATGAGCCTACCTAACCGGGACTAAACTTCTCAAACTCACTACACCTCTTCATGATGAGAATTTTAAGCCAACCCAAATCATGAACATCTAAACACCCAACGTCCTTGCTATCTAAGTACATTATCTCCCCCTTAGGAGTAAGCCTATACAGACTCTTCTATGCCTCATCTATTTCAATTCTAAGGTCGGAGCAAGTTATCACTTGACTTTCACATCCATCACACAAGGTGATTCTAAACCATGGAGAATTACACTTCTACCCTCCTTTAAAAGAGTCTACTCCCTCAACATCTCTAGGCATCACTTAAAACCCACTATCCATCAAATCCTCCAAAACACTCTAAAACTCATCATGACTAAGTCGAGTTCTACCAATAAACTCACATAACCATAATGAAACCTATTCATACCAAAGGATTCCATCTAAACCTACTATATCAAGCCTCATCTAGTCATATAGCCATAATTGACATCACTACTAACCTTTTCTCCCTCGAACCATGTAGCGTGAGCCCTTTCAAGTGGTCATATCCTAAAGACCATTAGATAAAGAATAGGAGAGAGCCTTATAGAGTTAAACTTTATGGCACGACTTGGAGAATGAAGAAGTGGGATTTTCCTAACATCCAATTGCCTCATATTCATAAATGTGGCGCACTTCACACTATGAACAAGACTCTACTAGATGTGGTTTGACACATCTTAGAACCATCACAAAATCTTGTGCTCTGATACCAAGTTTGTCATGACCCAAGAGTACCCCCTAGACGTAACACGGCGTACAATACTCCGAAGAGACACATACAAGCCTCTTAGCATATCATAACATAAGATAATAGAAAAATGGTGCGGAATTTAAAACTTTTCTTTACAATCAAAGTCTTTTATAAAAATAAGTGGGAATCTACAACACTATGTCTCAAACAATTTACAACACTTTAAATAACACATTGGGACATAGCCCATACAAAAGCTCTAAAAATAAAATAAAAGACATAATGGAAGTAGTGGGTTTGTCCTCAAAGCTATGAGGACTCACCAAATCTTCAAGTCCTTGCTTCTTAGAAACCCATCTTTCCAACAATCAAACTCAAGTTTCCAAACCCTACACTTTGTGAAAAATGTAGAAGAAATATGGGATAGCACAAAAATATACTAAGTATGATTGCCATGCATAAAAATCTTTGAAAACATGAAAAAAGGGACATTTTAGTTTGAATGCATGCATTTGCTAATTTAAATCATCATTTGTAAAGTAGTATGAAAAGACATGTCATAAGCATAAATGACATCACAAAGAGACTAGACTATAGCATGGTGGCCATCAATCACAACTAGCTACCATAAGAAATATCATTAGGATCATACACATAGTCAATAAAATCTAGTGTTAACATGACATGTGAGCAGCACTTCATGAGCCACCCCAAGGCAAGCTTGTGCAATGTATGGAAAAGATCCCATAATCCTACCCACACTAAGCAAGTCACTTTAGATCCTAATTCATGTTTACCCTCTTTTAAACTCATCCCTTAGACTATCTCTCATAAACTAGGGACCATTAACTTTTAGTCAACCACATCAAGGAAGGCAGCTCATCGCAACAATCCAATTAACATGAAACATTATAAGTAGCCTTGACATCAAATGCAATTACCATTTAGACACAAGAACATTCATTACATGAGTCATCTTGACAAATAGGAACCTACCACTACTACTTTCATAACCTACTTGTGCAATGAATGGATGAAGTCCCATACCCCACCCATACTAAGTAGAACTTCTTGAATAACCATAATACATCCTAGACTGGACCTTGTGGGTATTAGCCTTAACTAACATACACCATGTGAACTTGCATGGAATCCGGTGTATGCCTCACACCGAAAAGGGGTGTCCTACTTGCCTAAGGTAGAACTAAAATGTATTAGCTTAGAAATGAATCCAATGGATAAATGACCTATGGGGGCAAATAGTTATGGGATAAAGAGATTGCTACTAGAAACCACCCTTTCTAGTGGGGGAGCTTCCATCTCATGAGATACTATTGAATTCCATCCTTTCTAGCGGGAGAGCTTCAATCTCATATTCAATATCCACTCGGTGCTAGGCATAACTTCCCACGAATACATGTTTAGTATTGAATTGAATTTACAAGTATGAAGTAGTATGTTACCCTCCATCCAACACAATTCATAAAGATAACTCATATGTTCATTAGGTGAGAATGGACTTTCAACCTAAGATCTTCATGATAGATTCAATTAGGTGAGAACTAGCTTTCAACCTAGAATCTTCAATATGTGAGGAAACTCTCACATTATACTCTTTATGTTTCTATGAGAATAAACTTTCAATTAACACAATAATATCATCCTAATTTTGGAATAATCATATAATAGTGTGTGTGAGTGAGAATAGACTTTCAACAACACTACAATTCCATCAAAGTCATGATCACTTTACTTTCTCAGTAAATGGTATTAGACCATGAGCACACTTTCACAAGCATGTATAATATCATACATTGCCCCCTTTAAGGTCCAAAGACCATATTTTATCAACACGTCTAACATTCATCATATTAGACATGGATATAATCGTAGTTCAAGTAATCAAGTCATAAAATGTATTATCTCAAACACTCATAATATAGGTCATGTTGGTGGAGTCTTTCCACAATGACACTACATACAATTCAACGGACAATAATTTAGATTATAATCATGCTCATAAAGTACACACATAGAATCACAATTTGGCATAAGTCTCATATTTTTCCCCTCTTGAATCAATGATCACATTTATGGTTACTACATTAAACATGGAATGCAACATGATTCAAATGACTCATCTAATACAACATAATCTCATAATATTCATCTTACTACAAATCACCCACATCACAAAGTCACAAAATGGGGACATAGGGGTTCATAAGTTTTTGGAGGAAACTCAAAATCAAAACCATAGAAATTCCTTAATTAATACATAATTCAAGTAATAAATTCATTATATTCATGATTCTATAACATTATACACATATAATTTAATACCCACACTTTAAGATCCAACTTGAGGAGTTAGTGAAATTCATGGATTCATGGAAGAATTTATCATAAAACCACCATAAAAGTAGTAACTAAACCATAATATAAGATAATTAAATCATTGAAAAACGTTTTGAGAAAGAATTCATGACTTAGAGTGAAAACCCTAGTTTTGGAGAATTCCCAACTTTGAAATTGAGAGTTTAAGGATTTCATGGATGAAAAGCTAACCATGAATCAAAAACACCATACCTTATATGAAGATTCCTCACAAATTTGGGTGGAAAAGTTGAGTTCTTGAGCGCTACACCTTGACTTCTTTTTCTCCGATGGAGGTTCTTTGTGAGAGCTCCATCCATGACCTACGACCCAGCCCCCACGGACTGTGAATGGGTCCACAGAGCGTGCTGTAGGTTTGTGGTTCATGGACTGCAGCTCCTCTTCAAGGATCCTTGACCCACCACTTGGTTCCACGGGGTATGGATGGACCTACACCCTGTAGGTCCCATCCGTAGGTCAAGGAATTTTGGGTATCTTGGAAGTTTTGGGGTTAGGCTTTAGGGTGCTCCTCAAGGACCCCTTGGTTGGTCCTTGGGGAGTCGTACCTAGACGTTTAACCCCCAAAAAACCTCATACTAGTTACGGGAAGTCTTTTTACAACATTAACCCACACACCAAACTCCAAAACTCACACGTAAGGCTCTAGTTCTACCTACTAGCTTTCCGGGTGTTATAGTTTGGGTTCTTCTTTTGGAAGTTGGAATTATGAGGAAGATCACCTAATTTTGTGACTAAAAAACCTTATATAGTTAGTCTAATTTAGTGTAAAATGACGTCACTTAATATTAAATAAAAACGGAAAACCCCAAAATGCCCCTACACTTAACTACCAAAAAGCAGTTCCAGGCCTCACCCACGCCCTACCACTGACGGACCATGGTTGGACCCATGACCCGTGCTGGTGAACATGGGTTAGGGTTCTGGAACCTACTTCCTTGGGCCTTAACCTACGGCCCCTCACCCACGAGGAGTAGGGGGGTCTACGGGGCGTGAGTGGCCCTTGTGGGTCACTGCCCAGGCACATTTTTGGTGTCCTCCTCAAGGACCCATGATTGGTCCTTGGGGGTCGTACTTTGACGTTCTAACACGAAACCCTATGTTTTTAGGTACGGGGAGGTACATTTAAGATTCTTACGCTAGCGTCAAGCTCTAGTTTAGCCTACTAGTTTCCGGGGTGTTACAATATCTCCCCCTTGGAAACATTCGTCCTTGAATGATGATCTAGACACCTTACGGAAATAAAGACTCAAGACTAGCAGCCCATCATGCATGAAACATCAAAATAATGCACAATTCAAAGGAGAAAACTTCAACTCCATCTCAAACATAATCGATGCAACATGAGGAAATAGGAACTACATCTAACAACCCATTATGCATGAAAACTCAACATTTCTCATAGTCATAGGAGCAACTACCTTCTCCAGCTAAAAGCAGTCTCACCACAATATCATGGAGCCAATATGCAATTACTCTCAAAAGCATACTAAAACATGTTCATGAATTCATCTCATGAAGTCAAATAGGCAACTCTTACTTAATGCACAACAACATGAGGAAAATCAATCATAAAAACTCATTTTCTTACTAAACATGAATTTTAACATGCATAACATAAGGAAATCATGGAAAACACATATACTCACATGACTCCCAAAACACTAAAACTCAAGAGGAACTACTTACCTCAAGCTTGAATTGAAGTAGAAGGAAACAGATGAGGGTATCGGGACTTCATATTGGCCTCGGCCTCCCAAGTAGCACCCTCAACTAAGTGATTCCTCCACAAAAACTTTATGAAAGTTATTTCCTTGGTTCTCAATCTCTTGACTTGCCGGTCTAGGATCTGTACCAGAACCTCTTCATATGAAATACTTTGGTCAACTCCCAACCCTTCTAGGGGAATAATGGACACCAGATCACCAATACACTTCTTAAGCATAGAAACATGAAATACCAGATGAATCGGGGCCAACTTATTTGGAAAATCTAACTCATAGGCAACTTTACCAATACGTTTCAAAATTTTGTATGTCCCCACATGCCGGGGACTAAGTTTTCTTTTCTTGCCAAACCTCATCACACCTTTCATAGGTGAAATTTTCAGAGAGACCCAATCATTAACTTCAAATTCTATATCCCTTCTTCTCACATCAGCATAAGACTTTTGTCTACTCTGAGCCCTTCTCAACCTCTCTTTAATAAGCCGAAGTTTCTTCATGGATTCATAAACTAGCTCGGGACCTATTAAAGCAATTTCACCAACCTCAAACCAACAAACCGGAGACCTACATCTCCTACCATACAAGGCTTCAAAAGGAGCCATATCGATACTTGAGTGATAACTATTATTGTAGGCAAACTCTATTAAAAGCAAGTGGTCATCCCAATTACCCTTGAAGTCTATAACACATGCCCTCAACATATATTCTAATGTTTGGATGGTATGCTCCCCTTGCCCATCGGTTTGGGGATGAAAAGTCATGCTAAGCTTAACCTTAGTACCATGCCCTTTTTGGAATGACTTCCAAAAGTGTGAAGTAAATTAAGTACCCCGATCGGAAATAATAGATAAGGGGACCTCATGCAACTTCACTATTTCTCTTACATACAACTTGGCATAGTCTTCCACTAAAAAAGAAACCTTGACTAGAATAAAGTGGGTTGTTTTTGTCATCCCATCTATAATGACCCAAATAGAATCATGTTGCCTGCGGGTGCGAGGTAAACCCACAATAAAATCCATATTCAGCTCTTCCCACTTCCAAGTGGGAATTTCCATGTCTTGGGATAAGCCTCCCAGCCTTTGATGCTCAACCTTAACTTGTTGACAATTCAGACATTTGGCCATAAAACTCGTAATATCTTTCTTCATTCCGTTCCACCAATAGACTTCCCATAGATCACAGTACATCTTTGTGGCTCCCAGATGAATAGAATACCGACAAATATGAGTTTCTTCTAGAATTTTCTCCCTTAAGCCATCTACATCCGGAACACATAAACGACTAAAGGGTAGATCGCCGAGTAGATCAATAATCCTGACTTATTGCGCCGAATGGTCCTTCGCAACACATTTCTGGCCACTATAAATACATGTTTGAATTTTTAATTTAGTATCTATCAATGAATATCAGAGTCTTGAGACTATAATTACTATTTTTAGAACTGAGTTTTGAGACAATATTTCCTTAGATTTGAAGATTTGAAGATTTCCATTCTGAAAAATTGGAAGTGGGTGTTAAAGATTCTTCATCTTAGACCTTTATAAATATGAAATTAATCGTACCCAGTTGATGAAAACACAATTTGTTAACAATTTCTATCTTTTTATGATGTCTAGCTAAAACCCCAATTCTTTGGGTGTGATTATGTGATTATGGGTTGATTAAGTTGTTGGGTATTGTTAATTGATAGTGTAAATGCTGTTTAAAGGTGATTTCATTAAGTAAATATGGCTTAATCTAAAGGGTTGTAGTTGCAAATTCAATTCTACCTTCATGTTTTTGCCTTGCTCGAGAGAGAGGTTTTAAAACCAAGATTATTGATTTGATGGTCTGTGGGTATTGGGTTGTCATGGGTTCAGCTCGAGGGAGTGAATCCTAAACCCTTTTCCACACATTAAGCTTGAGAGAGTGAATGGACTAAAGTGTAGGCCGTTCTTAATTGTTTCTTATTGGTGGTCTAGAGAAATCAATTTGATTCGGGGTAAACTGTTCGAGAGAAAGTTTATCCCCACTAAAGTCTAGCTTAATCAGTAATTTACAGCTATTTACTATCAATTGCAATTACCCAATTGTTTACCTTGGCCCATAATCTAATCACATCCCAAGAACCCGTCTCTTTACTTGTTATTTTCATGTTATTTGTTGTTGTAGTTGATAATTGAAACCAAACCCCCCTGTTATTTGACACTTGTGTCACCCTTAATTTCAAATATGCTTTTATTCGTAATTTTTTTTACCTATGAGTGACTTGGACATATTCATGCTTTTCTATTGATTCTCAAATAAGTACCACTTCCTGTGGGATTCGACCCCAACTCACTTAGTTGGGTTATATTACTGACTAACGATCATTGACACTTAGTATTGGATGAAGTGTCCTGATATGTGAAATCAAAATGGCGCCGCTGCCGGAGAGTGATGTTACTTGAGATTTTTTAGTGGAGTTGAGTTTTTTTCTTGTTAGTTATAGTTGAACTTACATAATTTTTAGTTTAGGTTTATGTGTGTTTTGAGCAGAGAATTGGAGCATATTTGGTAGCAACAGTGACTCAATGGATCACCCTCCTATGAGATTGATGATTTTTATGGATAACATCCTAAATTTCAAGCAATTGGAGGGTGAAGGCATTTAGGAGTTGTGGCAAAGGTTTAAAATCCTATTGCAGTAGTGCCCAACTCATGAAATTCCGGATAAATTACTTTTGAAATGCTTCTACCGGGGTCTTGGCACCAAAAATAGAACAATGGCTAACCAAATCTCTTCGGGCTGCTTGATGCGACATTCCTATGAGACCGCAACCCAACTCCTTGACCGTGTGGCCAAAACCAATAAGGAGAAAATGGAGAAAGATAAGGACCAAGACTTGGCCACTTTGTTGGGTCAGCTGGATGTCTTGGCCCAAAAGGTCAAGGAATTGGAGGTACTGTCCAAAAAGAAGGACAATTACATCCCCACTCACGAGCATCAAAAGATTAAGAAGCAAGAGGACGGGAAAATTGAAGAGGTCCTCTTACTCATTCTACACAAAGTCGAAGAACACAACAGAGTGTTGGAGGAGATAAGAGAGAATGTCATGATGTTGAACCTGTTGTTGACCTCTCATTCTATTCTCATTCAGCTACTGGGGTCCCAAATGGACCAGGTGCTGTCTTCTCTCTACCCAGAGCCAAAAGAGGGGTGGCCTTATGAAAATGAGCCAAACCTCACTAATGGAACTTAAGTGGGGAGTTGCATTGTGCCACGACATTAACTAAGGTGCTTCTTGGGAGGCAACCCAAGTGTTTATCGCTTTATTTTTATTTCAGAAATAATGGGGTGTTGATTGTGTAGGTTGAAGTGTATAAATTGTTAGAAAGGTAGAGATTGGCGAGCTAAAGGTCTAGTCGGCGAGCCCGACCTAGACCGCCGTTGGACTCAAGACATTTTCAAAGTGGAGTCTGTAAAACTCAGCGAACCCAAGAAAAACTACGCGAATCGCCTATTAGGTCAGCTATCGCGATCTAGTCCATCGTGTGGACCCCCACAATAACTGGAGGTCCTATGAAACTCGGCAAGGTAGGTGACCACTCGGCGTGTCACCGAGTGGGTCGGTGAGCACGATTAATGCCGTCAAATGGGCAGGAACTGGATGATTTTGAAAAGGCCAAAGGTTTAAACTTCCAACTCTTTCACTTTCCCTCAGTTTTAATCTTTCCAAACTCACACCCGCACTTTAGGCTCTATATTTCTTGCATTTTTAGAGCGTTTTAGTCATTGATTGTGTGTTCAGAGTGGATGACTTCGCTGCCTAGTATTTCAATCTTGTTTAATCAACATATAAGGTTGGTTTTCCGAACCCCGAGTTTATTTTTATTAAATTTGTACTCATTTGCATTGATCTTTTCTTAGTGATGTATGTTGGGCGTCTCTGATCTTAATTGTTTTTTCTTATGCCTTTGTTAATGTGAAATTTTTTGCCCTTCATGCCTTTAATGTTGAATTCCCGTAATTTTGTGCTTTAAAATTGGTTAGAATTTGTGGGGTTTTGCTTGCATGTTGTTTGGTCTAGTCAGGTGAAGTCTGAGTAACCCATATTTGTGCCAAATGACGTATTTTGCCAAATGATGGAGCGGTTGAGGTCATTCTTAAGGGAAAAAGTCATCAAATGGCCAAATTTGGCAAAACCGAGAGAAGTCTGAGTATTCTGGGGTAATGGGTGTATTGGGTTCGAGCTTAATTTGATAAGTTCATGCTTTGCTTTTTTTTTGGAGGTTGCGGGGTTGAATTTGAGAAGTTGGATTGACAGTAGGCACGTTAGGTCATTTGGCGAGCTGGGTCGAGCTTGCCGAACTACTCGGCGGTTCGCCAATGTTACCCATCTCGCCTTTAACTTCTTGCTAAGTGAGTCGTTTGGTTCTAAAACATTCAGTGAGAAGCATGAGGTCGCCAAAAGCACTCGGCGACTCACCGAAAGTCCTTCTTGATCACCCTTTTTCTGCACCCTTGAACATTAATTGCACTGTAACTTTCGGCGGGGTAATCCTTTCTCGCAGAATGCTGTTGGCGATTCACTAAAAGGAATGTCCATCACTGACATTCCAATTTTTTCTGAGAAGTTTGAGCCAATCCTTTTGGTGAGCCCGATATAGCTCGCCAAAGTGATTCAACGAGTCTGTCTGCAACTATTTTTCTGTACATCTATTTGAAATGGTTCTAACTCGTTTTGATGTTTTTGGAGACATGGTTAGAACGAAAGTTACTGGGAGAAACATGCCACCCCGAAAGAAGGCTAAGGGGATCACAATTAATGAGGATGCAGCTGCATCCAAGGCCAAAGTTACCAAACTTCCCACAACCGGTGGAAAAGGAAAAGGACCTGCGTCACCGGAGGTCAGCTACGACAGTGACGGTATATACGCCACACACCTCACTACTTTTGAGAGTGAGGGTGAGCACCATGAGCATCCGGCTGCAACTTCTGAGGATGATGAGTTAGTGGTAGCACAGAGGGCTGAGTTGCGATAAAAAAGATGAATGATCCATCTAGGATCAAGACTCCTCAGGTACCTAGAGATTATGAGTTTTCTGAAGGCTCATAAATTCCAGATCTTCACCAATCCCCATAGCCCGTAAATTCCTAATTGGGTCTGGGAGTTCTATTGTAACGACACTAAAAAAATGAATAAGTTAAACTAAAGCCTAACATGTGTGTGTTAGAGTTTGGTGTGAGGTTTGATGGTGCTTGATGTTGTCCCGAGCCATGGTTGAGGTGTTTAGGGGTTAGACGTCAAGGTATGATCCCCCCAAGGACCACCCTAAGGGTCCTTGAGGAGGACCCTAAGTCTAAACCCTAAGACCCAAAGGAAACCATGAGTCTGCCCAAAATGGGGTGACCTAAGGGGTCCACGCCCCATGGATGGCCTCCGTAGGTCAAGGACCCCCAAAATGGGCCACAGCCATGAATGATGAATGGACAGTACATCCCGTCAACCAATCCACGGTCCGTGGATAGGGGTTCGTAGATGGCACCTGTGTGTGCTGTCTAGAATCAGCCAAGGTAAGGTCTAATTGGTAAATTGTTTATTAATTTTATGGTATTTTAAGAGTATTAAAACATTAAAAACCTATTTTAGATTTCATCTTCAAATTCCTCAAATCAAAACCCATCCCTCTCAAAATATCTTCTCTCTAGAACTCCATTGAAGAACAAGAGAAGAAGAAGACTTAGGGCTTAAAGAGGAGGGCTAATTGAATGTATTTTCATGGATTTCATCTATTAAGGTATGGTGATCCTTTATATAGGGTTACCCTTCACCCTAGAGTCAATTTCAAAGAAGTTTTCAAAGTTTTCAAGTTTCACAAAAGCCCTAGGTTTTACTCAATCTCATGGGTTCTTTCATCAAACATTTTCAAATGGTTTCTAATGACAAATTATGATTGTTTTGATGTTTAATTAATGATTTATGATGAAAATACTCTATGAACCCATGATTTCTCTCAATTCCTAAATTTGCACCTTATGAAGTGGGTTTGATGATCATGAATGAATGTTGATGGATTATGCCTAAATTGATTTAGATTGTTGAATTGTATCACTATTCATGCCTAATTGTATTAATTAAAGGTTTGTTGGTGAAAGTAAATTCATGGCCTTGAAAAGGGTAAGTGATGACCTAATTTACATGTTGAAGTAGAATTGTGCTTGAGCTATTGATCCACTTGAAAGGTGGAGGTGTTTAATTACTTTGTAGATTGTGCTCATGGCCTTGAAGGCATATTTTGAGGAATTGAAGTATTATCATGATATTGTATATGTGAAGGTGATGTGAGGTATTTGCATGTGATTTCAATGATAAAATGATGATCTTGTATAGAAGGTAATTGTGTTGTTGATAGTATATTCTTAATTTACACTCATGAATGATGATGATTGAATGTGAAAGGTTTCTATAATTTAATGTTGTATCTAGAATTGGTAGGCTTAGTTTCCCTCTTCTTGATAGATGAAAGCTATGTTGAATGTGATCTCTTGAATTGGTAGGCTAGAGCATCCTCTTCTTGAATAATGAATGTATCTTGACTTAGGTGTCTAAATTAACATAACTTGGTAGATTTAATGTTGGTAGCCTCTTTATGAATGAATGAATGAATGTCTTGGATTGGTAGACCTAATGTTGGTAGCCTTTGTATAAATGAATGAGTGATGAGGTATTTTATGCCATGTCTTGAAATGGTAGACCTAGTGGTGGTGGCCCTTCATGATGAGTCTATAACCCAATGTGAATCTAAAACCTTGAAATGGTAGACCTAATGGTGGTGGCCCTTTCATATGTGAAATGATGAACCTTGTATCGGTAGACCTAAATGTTTATGGCACTCTTCTTGGAAAGTCAATGAGCTATCCCTAATGTACCTTGAATCGGTAGACCTTGTTATGGTGGCCCTTTCTTGTGTAATGTACTTTGGGTATGTAGACCTAGTGTTGGTAGCCCTCTCAAGTACAATGATGTTAATGTTAATGAACTACTCTATGGGAATGGAGGCTAAGCACCGAGTGGATATGGTAAGATGGAAACTCTCCCAATGTTAAGTTAGAGTTCCAATGAACATCTTCCTATCCCATAACTATTTGCCCACATAGGATATTAGCTAGTGGATTACATCCAATCTAATGTTACCATTCTACCTTAGGCAAGTAGAACACCTTTCTTCGGTGTGAGGTCATATGACACCGGAATCCATTACTTAGCTCTCATGATCTATGTCGGTTAATACCTATTCCCATTATGTGAGATGCGCATTATGGTTTCTTGAGGAGTTCTACAAAGTATGGATGGTAGTATGGGATGCCATCCATGCATTGCACGAGTAGGCTTTGAGAGGGTCATAGTGAGTTCTCTATGTCTTAATTACTATTGTTTGAATGTCCTCCTAGGAAGAAGTTAAAGAGAATGTTGATCTAATGTCTAATGAATGAAATTCCCCTAAGTGATGTTATTGAGTAATGTTGACTCTTATATACTTAAATGTAAATGATGCATACTATACTTGGATTGTATTATGAGTACTTCCTTGTCATGACTTATTGTATATGAATGTGCCTTGTGTAGGGTGACTTCAAAGGAGTACTTAGTGTGAGTAGTAGTATGGGATGCTACTTGCACATTGCACAAGTATTACTTAGAGTTGTCTTAGATGTTGGCCTTAATGTGATGATGTGATTTATGTATTGTTTATATCTTTTATATGCTTTATTCTGTAAAGGTCGAAAAGATGAATGGTAAGTTCACTTATGGTGACCTTAAGGTGGTGCCTAGTGTGGATGGTGGTATGGGACGCTATCCATACATCACACAAGGTATAGCTTGAGGGGTACTTGAGGTGAAGGCTTAAGGTAAAGGTAAAGGTTTATATGTCCCAATGTTGTATTCAAAGAGTATTTAGATGGTTTGAGAAATAGTATATAAAGTCTAGAAAGTGTTCCGCTTGCTTTTTAATGAAAGTCTTTTCAATTGTAAAGGAAAGTTTTTAATTCTTCTCTATTTTCCTATGTTCTTATGTTCAAGAATGCTATGAGGCTTGTATTAGACCCATTTGGGGTTGAGTATGCCGTGCTACAACTAGGGGCGGCTCTCGGGTCGTGACATCTGTGGTGCTTAAGGAGCCTTGATACCACAGTGAAAGAAGCAAGCAACTGCATTTAAACCGATTGATTATGTAGTGTTTCAGGGAAAGAAGGTCAAGTGTGATAGTGAGGCTATCAATGATTTCCTGAACTGTCCTGATGATATTGATGACGACTACTAACACATGATCCGGACTACCTATTAGAAAATATGAAGAAATGGTTAGCTCTTCTCATATTAGACAGTGCCCCTAAATGGCTTGAAGTTGGAGCACCTATCGAGAAGAAGGATTTAAACATAGCTGCAAGGTTCTGGGTTGGCTTCACCAGCAGTACTATTATTCCATCCCAGAACGAGTCGATCCTCCGCCATACCAAGGCAGCCTTTCTGGGCTGCATCATTGATGAGACGAGACTCAATCTGGGTATGATTATGACACAAGAGATGGTCATGAGGGCCAAGTAGTGCCACACTTCCCTCTCATGTTCGGTGTTGATCACCGAGCTATGCAGATGAGCTCAGGTTCCTAGAGATGCAAAGAAGGATATGGAAGTGATTCCCACATCCTCTACTGATATCAGGAGGATAGAGGCAGAATATTTAAAAGATCAGGAGAAAAAGAAGAAGACAGCCCCGGTGGACTCTTCCCTGGTTGTGGACACAGACTCACTACCTGTAGAGGCATCTTTTCCTACTCCGACCCCTGGGCCTTCAGGTACTTCTACTGTTGCTCCTTCTGATACTCCAGGCTCTTCTGCTGCTGCACTGCCTCCTAGACCTGCTGCTGCTGCTATTTCTCGGACCCGGTTCACTCAGGCTGCATTATTCCGGATGGGGGAGCTTGCCCATTCTGTCGATCATCAGGCTGTCAGACTGGAGGCCTCCATTCTGGGCATGATTGAGACTGCCCTGGCTGATGTTGTGACACCACTTAGCGCCACCATTGATACCCTAGCGGCCAGGATAATGGTGTGTGAACGTGGCCAAGGGCCACTAATGAGGTGATGTCTTTAAAGGTCGCTATGGATGCGTTGAGGAGTGATATGGATCAGCTAAAGTCCACCGACATGTCTATGATTTTCAGGATGATGGAGATCCCAGATGCACCAGATATTCCTCCGCCTACCACCGAAGATGAGGTTAGAGTTAAGGAGACAGTTGATTCCGAGTCTGAGGCAGAGACAGATGAGGAGATGCTTGGGGGTGATGAGGAGGTTTCTTATGAGTTCATTACTGAGATTGAGGCAGCCATGATCGATGCAGCTGTGCAGACCTCATTGGCAGATACGCCTTTGGCTGACTCTAGTGTAGCTAATGTTCCTTCTGAGGTGACTACGGGCACTGATGCCCAGATTCAGAGTGATACACCAGGCCCTGATGCCCAGGAGCGACTAAGTAGATAGGATTCCTTCTTTACCTCCCTCTCTGTCTTACTTTATTTTGACTTTTGGATATTATTTTGATTGCATTTGAGAAAAAATGATTTTTTGTGGTGGGATGAGGCCCACCTTTTGTGATGATTGTTCTGTGTATATATTTTGATTTTGTGCTATAATTGTGTTTTATACTACTTTTGTGGATGATTGAGCTTGTGGCTCCTTGTTTTAATGGCAAATGATTTTGATTTGACCCTTCCGAAAATAATTGTGCCACCTCTTGTTTGTGTTGAATGTGGTTATTCTTTTGCTAATTTGAGTATCGGTCTTGATCAATACCGATGACTTGAATAGTGCTCATAATCTAACAAAAATGAATGTGCGGCTACGATGAGGCCAAATGAAGTTGTATAGATAATATGTGAACTTTTTGGATCTCGTTGTCAGTAGCCAAGTATCGAATTGAGTCTCTTGTGATGAACATTGCACACTAGCGAAAGTGAGGAGTCTTGTTTGAAATTGAGGTCAATGCCTTGTGTGATGAGCTAACCGTGAACCATGTGTGAAGACACCTAGAATTTGCCACGTTGGTTTGGTTGACTAAGTGATGCAAGTTCTTGAGATGTTCTTAGGTAACTTTGAAGAGTGTGAAACAATTAGACATTATACCTCTTTTTGTGGCCTACCTTGTGAGTGTGTGAACTCCGCTTGAACACCCTTAGAGCCTTAACCTTTTCTTGGAAGAAACTTGTTGATATTTTGACCTTTATTGTTTCATTACCCATAATCCTCGTGATTTTTAGTTTGTCTGAATAGCCAACTTAGGCCAAAAGCCTATGTTGGGGTGTGGTGAAAAGAGAAGGTAAATCAAGAATTGCAAGAAAGTCCCATTTTGACCCATGGTTTTGAGAAAAATGGAACCCCTCCATATGAAAAAAACAGAAAAAGAAGAAAAGAATTAAAAAGAAAAAAAATGAAAAAGTTGTGGAATAAAGTTGTGAAAGTGCAAAGAAAATGGGGTTTCCAACAATCCATGGAAAGTGAATAATGGGGTAAATTGTGAGCATGAATGAAAATGATGAAGAAAAGAAAATAAAGTGTTGTTCACACCACATTTCATAAGGATTACAGCCATTGAGCCTAAATGATCATACCTTTGCACTCAGCCCCGTTACAAGCCTTGAAAAGACCTTTTTAATCTTGAGTGAGCTGAAAAAATTGGTGGCTGGAAAATAAGGGCAAACCTATGGGTGAAATCATGCATTGTGTTCATCTTTGTGAGTGTGAGTGTCGCATTTGATTTCGGAGCTTTAAATTGTGGAATCATTGTGTGTGAATATGGAATCATTCTTTGTGTGAGGGCATTTGAGTACCATTATTGAGCTTGAACTTGCATTTGAAGAAAGTATTGTGAGCATGAGATTCTTTGGTAATGATGGGTCAGAACTTTAATCTTTGAGTGCACAATTGATCCTTGCATGAGTAAGTTGAGTCGTTTTGTGTGAATTCATGATTGAGTCTTGTGTAGCACTGTTTGAGATATCCTTTTTGAACTGCTGAACTTGAGTTTTACTTGACGACAAGCAAAAGTTTGAGTTGGGGTGTTGATGAGTCAACGATTTAGACTAATTTAGGGATTTATTTTAATAGATGTAGTGTCCTCAAATGCATATTTTAATTTTTTCCAATAACAAATGTAAATCCTTGATTTTAAGGTATTTGGATTGAGGAACAAAGCATGGATACTAATGAGCAAAAAGGAACAAGGTAGCTGAAGGAACAAAGAAAAGAAGGCCTGAGGATCGCCTAAACCATTGGGCGAGTCGCCGAATGGCCATGGTCTCGCCTAATGTTCAAGTGTACCAAGCCCTGAAGGAGAGAATCAAGTTGGCGATAGCAAGGAGCAGTTGGTGAGTCACCGAGCGGTTCCGTGATGCAGTGCTATATCACCCAAAGTTACATAACTTGAACTTGCTGAAGGCCAAAGAAAAAAGGCAATGGAACTGACCAAAGGGTAGATCGCCGAGTGGATCGGCGATCCCGACTTATTGCACCGAATGTTCCTTCTCAACACATTTTTGGCGACTATAAATACATGTTTGGATTTTTAGTTTAGTATCTAGCACTGAATAACAGGATTTTGAGAATAGAATTATTGTTTTTAGAACTGAGTTTTGAGACAATATTTCCTTAGCTTTGAAGATTTGAAGATTTCCATTTCTGATAATTTGGAAGTGGGTGTTGAAGATTCTTCATCTTAGACCTTTGTAAAAGACAAAATTAATCGTACCCAGTTGATGGAAACATAATTTGGTAACCATTTCTATCTTTTTATGATGTCTAGCTAAAACCCCAATTCTTGGGGTGTGATTATATGATTATGGGTTGATTTAGCTGCTGGGTATTGTTAATTGATAATGTAAATGCTATTTAAAAGTGATTTCATTCAGTAATTGTTGCTTAATCTAAAGGGTTGTAGTTGCAAATACAACTCTCCCTTCGTGTTTTTGGCTTACTCGAGAGAGAGGTTTTAAAACCAATATTACTAATTTGATGGTTTGTGGGTATTGGGTTGTCATGGGTTCAGCTCGAGAGAGTGAATCTGAAACCCTTTTCCACACATTCAGCTCGAGAGAGGGAATGGACTAAAGCGTAGGCTATTTTTAATTGCTTCTTATTGGAGCTCGAGAGAAACCAATTTGATTCGGGGTAAACTGTTCGAGAGAAAGTTTATCCCCACTAAGTCTAGCTTAATCATTGATTTACAACTATTTACTATCAATTGCAATTACCCAAGAGCCCGTCTTTTTACTCGTTATTTTCGTGTTATTTGCTACTGTAGTTGATAATTGAAACCAAAACCCCCTGTTATTTGACACTTGTGTCACCCTTAATTTGAAATATGTTTTTATTCATAAATGTTTCTACCTATGATTGACTTGAACACATTCATGCTTTCTATTAATTCTCAAATACGTACCTCTCCCTGCGGGATTCGACCCCAACTCACTTAGTTGGGTCATATTACTGACTAACGATCGTTGGAATTTAGTATTGGATGAAGTGTCCTTATATGTGAAATCAATATACATCAATAAGAAAAACTTTTAACATACCGATCGCCACATCCAGGGAGCTCTCTTGGTCACCTCAGGATTGATGAGCATAAAAGAGGGTTTGCTATTGGGCATTGGTGTTTGAACCGTTTGGAGGAGCTTGTTTATCTTCCCTTCCCTTAACCTTGAGCATCAGACAATCTCTCATCTTGTGGCCAATCTTCCCACAACTAAAAGACCGATCGGTGCCAAATAAGAACTTACCATCATGCTTTCGACCACAGTTTGCATAACTAGGCCTGGCAACATAAGAACCACTACTATTACCTCCTTGAGGTTTAGGGTTGGAAACCCTATCCTTGTTTACCCTTGTAGCACTAGAGGAGCCTTGGTTTGAAAACCCTTGTCTAAACCTTGGTCGACCTTGTCCATCCGACCTAGCATTGGAAAAGTTCCCATCACCGGTTCTAGGTCTTTTCACCTCTCTATTCTTTTTCTTGAGGATTGACTCCTCAATTTGTTGAGCGTACACCATAAGCCTTGAGATATCCATCTCATGATGGAGCATTGCGGTACTGTATTCTTCTTCAACCAAGTTGGACACACCCATAAAAAACTTACTCATCTCATCCCTCGAATCCGACACCAAAGTTGGAGCATACTTGGACAATTGAGTGAATTTTAGGGAATACTCTTTCATGCTTATACTTCCTTGGAAAAGGTTAATAAATTCTTCTAACTTATCTTCCCTCAACTATCGGGGAAAGAATCTACCAAGAAATGCCGATTTGAACAATTCCCATCCTACCGGGCCCGCTCCTACCGGCCTATTGTTCTTCCATTGAGTATACCATACTTGATTAACTCCCTTCAATTGGTAAGCGGCTAACTCCACTTTCTCTACCATAGTCACCCCCATAATGTCAATTATTTTATAAACCTCTTCCACAAATTCTTGAGGATCCTCTCCCACTTTGGAGCCATGATATTTGGGAGGGTTCATTCTAGAAAAATCCCTAACCCTTGAAGCAGCCGAACTCATATTAGGATTCACCGAAGCTACAACTTCTCTATTGTCTTGAGCCGTCACAACTTGAGCCAACATTTGGATAGTAGACCTAAACTCCGCATGAGTAACATTTTCAACCACGGGATCAATCGGAGCTTGATTAATTTGAGGAGGAGCTCCTTGACTCACATGCTCTTCTTCCATCCTTCTAGCGTTCGACCTCCGTGTATTCATTTACTGAAGACACAAAAGAATAATTATAGGAGGGACTTTATTGAGTCAAACTCTAAGGCACGACTTAAGAAATAATGAAGAAGTGAAACTTCCTAGATATTTATAGCCTCTCATTCATAAATGTGGCGCGCTTCACACTCATAAACAAGACCCTACTAGACGTGGCTTATGAGACATCATCCAAGAATCATTCTAAACCTTGTGCTCTGATTATCAAGTTTGTCACCACCCAGGGGTACCCCCTAGATGTAACAAGGCACATAGAACCCCGAAAGGCACCATGTAAGCCACTTAGCATATTGTAACATATGTATAGAACAATAAAGAATAAAAAAGCATTTCAAGTCCAAAATTTTCATAAAGGAAAGCGGAAGTCTAGACTTGTCTCCATAAAGCCATCAATTACAATAATGGAATCAAATAGGGTCACAACCCTTACAACATAATCTGAAATGGAAATACAAGAAAGAAACTACAAATGAAACACCCGTCCTCGAATCATGAGGACTTACCACAAGCTAGGAGAATAGTCGAATCCAAGCTTGAACAATATGAAGATTGCCTTAAGAACAAGACTTTACACTTGGGAAAATGTAGGAAAATATGCGTTAGTACAAAAATGCACTAAGTATGATAGCCATGCAGAAAATCATGAAAACATGCTAAAAGGGACATTTTAGTAGAATGTATGCAATTTACTAAGTTAAAGCATCATTTTAAAGATAATGGAAAAAACATAAGGCATAATCATAATCAACTCAAAGATCATCATACCATAAGAGGAACATGTAATACATACCCTCAAAGCGTACTTGTACAATGCATGAATAAGATCCCATAATCGCACCCATGTCTAAGTAAAGCTTCTTGAGTAACTATAGTTCATGATTCATCTTCTTGTTCATACTATCGTAATGGGGAATTAGCCTTAACTGACATAGACCATGTAAGCTTACCACGGAAGCTGGTGTCTACCCCACACCGAAAAGGGGTTGTCCTACTGTCCTAAGGTAGAACCATACTCTTACCTTAGGTGGATAAACTTGCTAAATACCTATGAGGGTACATAGTTTATGCGATAAGGAGATTGCTACTAGAAATTCTTACTCAACAAAGGTAGAAGGTTTCCATCTCATGAGATACATACTTTGGGAACCCGGACTCAACTAAGGTAGAGGAACCCATTTGGAAAGCCGGACTCAACTAGTGTAAAAGCTTCCATCTCATATTCTTGTCAACTTGGTGTTAAGCATAAATTCACATATATTACATATTAAGTCTTGACTTAAGTTCATATTCATGGAAGAATGTCTTGACACTCAATCCAACATAAATCATACTATAGCTCATAGATTCAATAGGTGAGAATAACCTTTCAACCTTAGAATCATCATATCGTGAGAAAAACTTTCACATCATCTCATAATCATACATAATTGTGTATATGAGGATAACCTTCCAACACAACAACAACTAGATCATTATCATAATCACTTTACTCTCAAAGTGTTCTTAAATCATATACATAACCGTCTTAATCATGCATAATTCTCATACATTTCCCCTCAAGGACCATAGATCATAATCCATCAACACATCTAGAATTACTACATTAGACATGGATGATAACATAATTCAAGTAGTTCAATTATTACATCCATATTTATATCATATTCTACTTGCATCAATCAATACCCACGCTTTATGATCCAAAATTGGAAGATAGTGGAATTCATGGATTCTTGAGGAATTCAAATAAAATCATATAAAATCATCATTATATCCATAATAAAATATAATTCAATCACTAAAACGAATTTGAAAGGAATACATGAGATTGAAGTCAAACCCTAACTTTTGGGATTTCTAGCTTTGAAATTGGGGGTTTTGAAGGATGAATTATATCCATGAATGAAGAGATACCATACCTTAGCTATGAATTCCAATGAAATTGAGTAGAAAACATTTCACCTTCAACGCTAAATTACCTTCCCTCTTCGTCTTCCTTGGAGTTCTAGAGAGGGAATTTTTGGAGAGGGTTTTTGGTTTTTCTTTTGGAATTTGGAATTACGAGGAAGATGACTTAATTTGGTGACTTAAAAAACTTATATATTTAGTCTAATTTAGTGTTAAACGATCACTTAATATTAATTAAAAATGGAAAACCCCAAAATGCCCCTATACTTAACTACCAAAAAGCAGTTCCAGGCTTCACACACGCCCCACCACTGACGGACCGTGGTTGGACCCACGACCCATGATGCTGAACATGGATTGGAGTTTAGGGACTTACTTCACGGGGCCTTGACCTACATCCCCTCACCCACGAGATGTGGGGGGCCTACAGGGCGTGTGGCCCTCGTGGGTCACTGCGCAGGCACATTTTTGGTGTCCTTCTAAAGGACCCATAGTTGGTCCTTGAGGGTCGTACCCTGACGTTTTAACATGAAACCCTATAATTTTAGGTACGTGGAGGTACATTTAAGACTTTTACCCTAAAGTCAAGCTCTAGTTTAGCCTACTAGTGTCTGGGGTGTTACATTGTTCCCACTAGACTCATCTATCATACGTTGGGAAGGGGCGACATGCTTTAATTTTCCCTTCCTGGAGTGAAATGGAGCTTGCTTAGGAGACATGGTACATGTGGAAGTTGAGTTAGTAGGTAACAATCACAATAATACCCAAGAAGCAATTTTAGAACACCTATTAGACTTAGACAAAAAAATTCAGAAGTGCTGGACAGTAGCTGTTTTGGTGACCTACGGTCGGTACCTGTAGGCCGATGATAGAATGACAGACCATTGGTCCCCTCCGTAGGTCAAGAAGTTAGTTCTGGGGTCTCTGAAGTTGGAACCACGGATATGCAGAACGGTCCATCGATCAAACGACGGACCGTCGTCCACACCGTGGTTCACCAATTGAGCCACTGCTTTGTACATGTGGAATAACGGACCCTAGACCACAGACCATAGGTTGAAAAACGGTTCATGGATCATGGGCGTCGACCAGTGTGCCTGCATCTGAGAATCAGGTTATCAGACATCAATTACCAAGTGCAATCACAATCTACCTAGACTAAGCATTTCAACATATTTCATAATAGTCTATCATTCGTAGGGTCTCAATGATAAAAATTTAATGATTGCAACTTCAGAGACTATGAATCTCTAGGTCAATACTTTCAAATCGTCATTTTAGACCTAATATTTGAATAAACAAGACAACCCACTCACACACCAACTTCCCAAGGGTGACTTAGACTTAATTCTTCAGATTTTAGACAAAAAACGCACACCCAAGGTCAAGTTCAACTTCGTTATTTCCATGGACAACAATGATAAGTTCAGAGTTATTTTGAAATCGCTTACCTTACAAGTAAATCGAAGTCGGTGAGTGTCTAATGCAATGAAATCCTTGTACCTTGATCAACCTTTGACACCTAACCCGGAACGTGCTATTTGTGGGATAAAGAAAAGAATGGAAAAGGAAGAAAGGAAAAAGGGGAAAATTAGGGAGAGATCTGATGTATATGGGAGTAAAAAATGGAATGAGAGGATGTGATGGATGATGTGGGAGGAGTTTGAGGGGTCTTTTTGTGTGTAGGAAGCGTTTTAAATGGTTAGGGAAAATATGGGAAATGTGGGATGAATTTAAAAATGAGATATTTCATTTTGGTGGGGTCTGGGTCGGGTCAATTTTTTTGCCCTAGGTTGGATCGACGAACCCCCATCGATGGCCTGTTGTTTAGTCAACATTCAGTCGGTGGGTTCCGTGGTTCCTACAGATACTTAGAAAAATTTAGAAAAATATACCTGGGGTCTACGGATGCCATCCACGATCCGTGGATCGGTCGACAGACCGTCGATGCGATCCGTAGACCACTGCATCAGCTTATTTTCTATAGATTTTTCATTTTCATCCCTGCACACGTAGCAAACATTAGGACTTCCTTTTTACATTTTCTGGACACTTTTCAGACTCGGACCCTATTCTATCTACCTCTAGCCAACACTAAAAATAAAAATTAATAAACACATATCTAGAAAGCTACAGATTTTTTAAAAAACTCCCTTTATCGAAAAGAAACTCTTATAGTTGGTTAGAATTTACATCTTGGGTTGCCTCCGAAGAAACGCTTGCTTTAACGTTGCGGCACGATGCAGACACCCTAGTTACTCAGACTTCACTAAGATCCCATCCCTCTATTACATCATTGACACTCTCAGATTTTCCCAAGTAGATTTTTATCATCTGTCTGTTCACCTTGAACCTCGTTCCTTCGTTGTTCTCTAGATCAACTACTCCATATGGAAATACTTGAGATACTTTGAATGGCCTGGTCCATTTGGACTTGAGTTTTCCAGGAAACAAACGCAACCTTGAGTTAAATAATAGCACCAAATCACCGGCAAAAAATTCACGCTTTTCGATCTTTAGATCATGGTACTTCTTCATCTTCTTCTTGTACAAGGCTGAACTTTCATATGCTTTTAGGCGAAACTCATCAAGCTCATTTGTGTCATTCATTTTTTTACTCGATGTGATGCCCCAATCCAATTTCAACTTCTTTAGTGCCCACATTGCTTTATGCTCTAGCTCTACAGGAAAATGGCAGGACTTCCCATATACAAGTTGGTAGGGGGACATACCTACGGGAGTTTTGTATATAGTGTGATAAGCTCATAGAGCATCATTAAGCGTTCTTGACCAATCAATTTTGTTAGCATTTACAGTGTTTGCAAGAATTTTCTTTATCTCGCGATTTGACACTTCAACTAGCCCACTTGACTGCGGATGATACGGGGTTGCTACGCTGTGACGAACACCATACTTCTCAAGAAACACCTTAAAAAAATTATGACTAAAGTGAGAACCTCCATCACTTATGATTTCTCTTGGTGTACCAAATTTGGAGAAGATATGCTTTTTCAGGAATGCGGTGACACTCTTTCCCTCATTATATGAAAGTGTGACTGCTTCCACCCATTTAGATACATAGTCAACCACTACAAGAATGTACTTCATCCCATTCTAACTCACAAACGGACCCATGAAATCCAGACCCCAAACATCAAAAAGCTCAATTACCAGTATTGGGTTCATAGGTAGTTCTTGCCTTTTCGCAATTCATCTTTCACGCTGGCAACGATCATAAGACTTGGCAAAATCATGAGCATCTTAGTGGATGGTAGGCCAGTAATACTCACACTGCAAAATATTATGGGCAGTTCGGATACCACTATGGTGCTCACCAACATGCGATGAATGATACGCCTCTAGTATACTCATCATCTCAACGTCGGGCACACAACGACGAATAATCCCATCAGCACAAACTCGAAACAAGTAAGGCTCATCCCAAAACAATTTCTTCACATTAGACATAAACTTTTTCCTTTGGTGAAATGACAAATTCGACGGAACCAAATCACTTTCCAAGTAGTTAGCAAAGTCTGTGAACCAGGGGATAATATCATAAGAAGCAGCCAATACGTGTTCATCAGGGAACATATCATTTATTGCAATTCCATCTCATGGCTTGATCGTAGCTTCCTCTTCCAGCCTAGACAAGTGATCAGCCATTTGATTTTCTATTCCATTTCTATCCTTAATCTCAAAGTCAAACTCTTAAAGTAGGAGCACCCATCTAATCAACCTTAGTTTTGCATATTTTTAGCCATCAGGTACCTCAATGCAGAATGGTCAGTATGCACTATGACCTTAGTACCAAGCAAGTACGATCTAAATTTCTTAAATGTGAACACCAGATCAAGTAGTTCATGTTCAATCACAGTATACTTCTTTTGAGCCATATTCAGAGCTTTGCTAGCATAGTAAATTGGATGAGGAATCTTCTCACGCCCTTGTCCTAATACAACAACAAGCGCTACCCCACTGGCATCACACATCACTTGAAATGGTTGCCCCCAATCCGGTGAAATAATGATAGGTGTTGACACTAGTTTCTTTTTCAACTCATCAAATTCTCTTAGACAAGCATCATCAAACTCAAATTTAGGCTCCTTTTCAAGTAACTTGCACAATAGGTGTGCAATTTTTGAGAAATATTTAATGAATCTCGAGTAGAAATCTACATGCCTAAGAAAACTTCAAATACATTTAACAGAGATAGGTGGTGGAAGCTTTTCTATTACCTCAACTGTGGCTCTATCAACCTCAATACCTTTTTGCAAAATCCGATGACCCTGAACTATACCCTCTTTCACCATAAAGTGGCACTTATCCCAATTGAGCACAAGATTGCACTCTTCACATTGTTTTAGCACATCGACCAGACAGTCATCAAATGAGTCACCTACCACAGAAAAATCATCCATGAATAACTCAATCGTGTCCTCCACCATATTTTAAAATATCGACATCATGCAACGCAGGAAAGTAACTGGAGCATTACATAATCCAAATGGCAAGGTGGCCTTCTCTTGCTCTTCCGGAGCTATGGAGATTTGATTGTAGCACGAATACCCATCTAGAAAATAGTACTAACCCTTACCAGCGAGATGATCTAGCATCTGATCCATGAACGACATTGGGAAATGGTCTCTCAGTCCATGCATTTAACTTGCGGTAGTCCATGCACACTCTCAAACCAGTCACCGGCCTCATTGGAACAAGCTCATTTTTAGCATTGAGAACCACATTGATTCCTCCTTTCTTTGGCACACACTAAACTTTGAAAACCCAACTACTATTATCAATAAGATATATAACTTCAGCATCTAACCACTTAATGATTTCTTTCTTGAGAACCTCTTGAATAGGGGTATTCAACTTCCTTTGATGCTCTATACTTGGGTTCCTATCTGGCATGCGTTGAATTTTGTGACAACAAATGCTCAGTGGAATCCCAATAATGTCCGCAATAGTCCATTCTATAGACCTCTTAAACCTCTTCAATAAAGATACCGAGGCCTTTATTTTCTCTTCGCTGAAATCAGCAGCAATGATTACTGGTAAAGTGCTATTTTTTCCCAAGAATACATACCTCAAGTGGAATAGGAGAACCTTAAGTTCCAGTTTTGGAGGCTCATCTAAGGACGGCTTTGCAAGTGGGGTATCTCGATTCTTCATATCTAACTCCAATCTTTTTGGTTTGAAACTGAGCTCGAACCTATCAAGTGCAGAAACTAGCTTATCATAGTAATCAATACCATTACTGTCAAAATTCATCATTACCGATGGTAGTGCACCAACACCCAACCTCTCTTCAATAGACACTTCAGAATCTTGCTCCACAATATGATTTACCACTGATACTGACTTAAGATCAGTTTCTTACTTCATAAACCTACAGATGTTAAAAGTTACCTCCTCGCTGTTAATTGGAACTTCATCTTCCCTCTCTCTATATTGACCAAGGCACGCTCGGTAGCAAGGAATGGTCTTTCTAACATGATGGGAACCTCAAAATCAACCTCATAATCAAGTATCACAAAATCTGCCAGAAAGATGAACAACTCCACTTTCACAAGGACATCTTGGAGAACTCCAATGGGCCTCTTCACAATTCTGTCGGCCATAAGTAAACGCATCACAGTCGGTTTTGGAGCTCCTAAACCCATTTTCTTATAAATGGACAATGGCATCAAATGAATGCTCGGCCCCAAATCGCACAAAGCTTTCGCAAAGTGTAAAATCCTAATGGTACAAGTAATAGTAAAAGCTCCAGGATCCTTTTTCTTTTTCACAAGTGACCTAGTAGGGATAGCACTACAATGTTGCACCTTTCTTCATTCTCAAAGCTGGCAGACATGTTTTTGGTCACCAAGTCTAAATAAATTTTGCATACCCAGGCATCTATTCCAAAGCCTATATTAAAGGGACATTTATGGATAGTTGTTTCAACATAGCTATGAACCTGCGGTATTTTCCCTCTTCAGTCTTTTTCACCAATCTCTGTGGAAATGGAGGTGGAGGTCTAGGCATGGGAACAACCTTTTGGGTTACCTTAACTTCCTTTTCTGTATCACCTTTTGGAGTATCAATAATCTCATTCTCAACCTCACCCATCATTTTTTGGATTCTTGATGATGTTGCTAGGAAGGGTGCCAGGCTGGCGTAGGTTCACAGTCGCGGATAACTGATTAAACTACTGCTCAAGTTTCTTTATTGACACTGCATAGGCATCAACCTTTGACCAATTCCAGATAAATCATTTTGCATCTCCTTCACATTCTCATCTGTCGCATCAAACCTCTTCATTATTATCAGCATCATGTCCTCAATGCGGTTCATATTTGTACCAACCTCTCTATTACCAGGGGGAACATAGGGGCTAACCTTATCATTCCTGTTGCCATAATTATTCTGGTTGTAATTGTTATAGCGATTGTAGTTTTCATCTCGGACATAGTTTCCGTCACGGACGTAGTTACCCTCACAGTTGTAGTTTCCATAGTTTCGACCTTGATTTCCTTGACCTTGGCCCTAATTATCCGAGTTGGAACCTTGGACATTTGTTCAGAAACCCCTCATCTAATCATTAACCAAATTTGCATCCTCGTTATAGTAGTACTCTTCAACTGGTGGTGGTGGAGGCCTTGGAGGCCTTGGAGGCCTAGTTAGATAATTTACCGCATTAACATTTTCTGCATTTCCACTCTCATGTTTCAGTACCAAGCTAAGTTATGTCCTTATTTGAGCCATCTCTTCACGAATGTCATCAGTAGATTGATTTGGTGCAGTTTGGACAGCGAACATGCTCCTACCAATATTTGTTTTTCTAGTGCTCCATGCTTTATTGTTTTGGGAAATCCACTCAAGTTTTTCAGCGATCTCCTCAAAAGTGCACTCACCATATGATCCTTCAGCAATAGTATCTAACACAACTCTTCCATTGTCATCCTGTCCTCTATAGAAGTACTCCATCAATGACTCATGATCTATGCGGTGATTCAGAACACTTCTCATGAACCTAGTGAACCTATCCCATGAATTGCTTACTGACTCTCCAGGTAGTGCTGTGAAGTTATTCGGTTTATCCTTATGATTTTAGTTTCTTGGACACCATAAAATACCTTGCTATGGACACCTTATGTAATTGGTCCCATGTATGGATCGAATTGTATGGAAGCTCAGAAAACCACACAAAAGCAACAACGGTCAACGACAGTGGGAATACTCTCAAACCTATGACGTCCATATCTAACTTCGGTCGTCCTACACATCTCTTACAGACACTTTACAATTTAGCCATGTGAGCATATGGATCTTCTGAAGCCAACCCAACAAACAACTCTCTCGCTATAAGCATTTGTATAAGACTGTTGGTTACTACAAATGTATGTCCTGGAGGTAGAGGAGGGAGAACAATAGGCCAATCTGATCCAACCACATCATATTCAACCCTCTAGTGATCACAAAACCTCGATGCTGGCGGATTCTACACCTTTTTTGCATTTTCGATTAGACGACCACCTTGAACATGAGCTGGTACATTAACAACTCCAGGAGGTTGAAATTTGGTTCCATATCCTTGACCCTCTCCAAGTGGATTGTTGTGTACTCCTTTATTGGCCATTCTCCTCAAAGTTCATCTTAATTCAGGATCGTAGGGGGTTAAGGGTTCGCCTCGACTCCAGTACTTGGCATACACTAGAGTTGAAACCTGTAAAAAACAAAAACTAAACAAAAATGTAAAATCAGGAAATACTTCACTAAAGTTCAACAATGTAGTTAGTTTAATCTAAAAGTCGTAAGCCCCGGCAGTGACGCCAAAATTTGGTACGCCTAAATTACACCTCTCTAACGAAGTATACGCGGTCGTTGCCAAATAAAGAACCCAACTTGTAGGTTGGGGTCGATCCCACGAGGAATATGGTTTAAACTTAAACTTAACTCACTCTTATTTCTATTTAGTCAAACTATATACGAGAAAATTAAATAGGGGTATTTCAAATAAATAACAGATTGTTGATTCGAATAATTAAGTAACAAGTGAACAAAATTCATGATTTGATATATCAATATAAGAAATAAACTAGGGCATATATGTTCCCCACAAGCTCTTAATGCATTAATCCTAATAACAATAATGTTATCCTAGTATTTCACATGCAAGTATGATAAGTTAAGCATCCCTAAGTGACTGATAATCATCAAAGGAACTTTCACTCGCAACTTGGTAAATCTTCGAATGCGTGCTTTATTAACCCTTACCTTTACCCCAGATTAGTCATCGTATCAATTTAGTTGGGTCTTCACCCTCACTTCAATTGATTAAAGTCAGACTATTAGATAGCAGCAAATCCTTAACTAAATATCTGTTGTTAAATTCTCATTCATTACCCCCTTGGTAAGGTCAAGTAGGAACGAGGTGAGTTCTAACATTGCGCACCTCTAGAAAGACTTCTAAATGAAAGGATTAACAATACATGCATGTATTCAAGAATTACTTAGTTATTATTCATACTTTGTTAATTGCTCATGGTTCCCACAACCCTAGTTGTGGATTTAGATATTCATGCATGAGAATTCACAATTCATATTTGAGGTAAAATAATTCATGAACTTACAATTAGAATAGATGAAACCGGAAATCTTGAATTGAAAATCAAAGTGAAATTGTATAAACCAACTTCCGAAAATTAAATTGCTAACAGTTTGCAAATTAATTCCAAAAGACGAAAACCAATAGTTTACAATAATGTCTAACCTCCAAAAATGGAAATAACAACTAATATTTAAAGTACTAAAGTCCTAAACCAACTAGGAAAATAGAATAAGGAAAATTGGGTCAGATGCAAATTTTGATCGACGGCACAACCTACGAATGGTGGATCATCCTATGGTCCATGGTTCCCTTCCGTGGTTCAGCACATAGACAATATTTCAGCCCATTCAAACGATGGTCCCACCTACGGTTCGTGGATTGGACTACGTTCCATCCTGTTACTCTGTGGTTCGAGTACTTAAAATCAGCTTTCTGATCAGGACCTACGATCGTCCACCTATGGCTCGTAAATAGAACTACGGTCCGTGGTTTGGCTCTATTGACTGTTGTTGCTGCCACTTCAATGCTTTTCTCTCTCAACCGCTTCCGAACCAATTTCGTGCAAAGATTACATGAAAACCATCAATTCTAATAATAAAACAGCCTAAGACACACATAAATTCTAAGTGAAATGCATGAAAAATATCGTAAACTCATGGTATATCATTTATACATTTGAGCAAGAATATATATTATTGGGAGCAGTATCTTACACAGATATGGGGAAGATTCAGACAACTCATAGTCCCCATAAACACTGTCTTGCCAATATGGATACATGATCATACTTTTTAGATAAATCCTTATTGATTAGTTGATCCACTTAGTTTAGAGGTTCTATATGTTTACACTATATAGGACAGCTCTGGTAGCATGGTAAGGACGTTGTATCATCACATAGATCATAGTGATGATTATTGGTTAGAAAATGTCCTTATAGAGTTGCAATGTATTTTTATATATCACTTATTATGTTGAGTTCAGAAAT